>JASANF010013802.1:0-12237 GCA_030248245.1 Trissonchulus sp. WLG1_4
AATATCCAATTTTTTAGAATCAAAACAAAGGCTTCCAGGGTTCCAGCCGAAAAATTGGCCAAATTCGCCAGAAACGTCCAATTTTTGACCAAATTCAAACTTGGCCTTAATTTAGGCTTGGGCTTAGGCTTAGGGCTTAGGCTTAGTATGGGGCTTAGGCTTAGGCTTAGTATCAGGCTTAGGCTTAGGCTTAGGTTCAGGCTTAGACTTAGGCTCAGGCTTAGGCAATAAAAAATCGAAATTTTCAGAAAAAATCCTGCCAGTTTAGCCTAGAGAATCCTGCCAACTAAGCCTAGACGATACCTTAAAACATCATAACGCACTCAAAGCTATCCAAAAACAAGGATTATAGCCATTTTTGGCTTCAAACCTTGGCCTACGCTCACTTCCAAAAACACTGAAAATTCAATTTTCAAGGGGTCATAGCTCAGAAAATCCAAATTTGTGGATAGGGGTTCTATTACAAAAAATGCTTCCCTCAAGGTGCTCTACTGCAAAAAATAGGTCCACTATTCCCTCCCCCCCCAACTGCACTTGATCCAACAGGACAACAGCATATATATATATAGTATGCATGGTAGATGGTATTACAGTATCGCTGTGTACTGTTTATGCACTGTACGTGTAATTTATACTGTTTTACATACATTAATCTATGGATGCTCCGCACACATTTTCGGCCTAACGACGATTCGGCCTAGCGACGAAGGACAGGAAGGAAGGAAAGCTACGTACGATCGGCCACGTATATACGTCTAAGGACAGCCCTTGTCACCCAACTTGAAATGACTATAACTTTGCAACTACTTATTGGTCGCTTCTGATAATTTTACAATCATCGTGCTCAGAGAGTCAGATTTTGTTATGTGGGCGTTATCTTTCTACTAAATATTCGTATTTTTGCGGAAAAATTAGCTGTCTCACTTTTTAGCTGGAACTTTTGGATCAAGTGCAGTTGGGGGGTTGGACCTATTTTTTGGAGTAGAGCACCTTGAGGAAAGAATTTTTCGTAATAGAACCCTATCCACAAATTTGGATTTTCTGAGCTATGACCCCTTGAAAATTGCATTTTCAGTGTTTTTGGAAGTGACCGTAGGCCAAAGTTCGAAGCCAAAAATGGCTATAATGTTTGTTTTTGGAAAGTTTTGAGTGCGTTATGATGTTTTAAGGCATCGTCTAGGCCTAATTGGCAGGATTCTCTAGGCTAAGTTGGCAGGATTTTTCTGAAAATTTCCATTTTATATTGCTCAAGCCTGACCCTAAGCCTAAGCCTGAACCTAAAAGCCTAAGCCTAAGGCTGAAACTAAGCCTAAGCCTAAGCCCAAGCCTAAATTAAGGCCAAGTTTCAATTTTATCAAAAATTGGACGTTTCTGGCGAATTTGGCCAATTTTTTGGCAGGAACCTGGTCAAAGAGCCTCTGTTTTGATTCTAAAAAATTGTAAACAATAATTTGACACCATTTAGACTCGATAAGAACGCAAAAAACAAGGGCTTCGGGAAAAAATTGCGAAAACGTCCCTCACTGAGGGTTCAGATTTCGGGATGTCGTATTTCAGAAAATCCAAAAAATGAAATAGGGGTTCCTGAAGCAAAAATGCTTCCCCCAAGGTGCTCTACTAAAAAAATTAGGTCCACTATTTTATTTCCCCCCCCTAAGTGCATTTAACAGCGACCCCGAACTTTTGACAAAGCGGATTTTTTGGCGAACTCGATACTATTTCAAATTTTTAAATTACTTAGATGGAAAAAGAGCGAAAAATTGACCCATGCGGACTAACAAACCTGAAAAATACGACGTATACGGAGAAAAACATTTCTGACAATAACGGCCCGCAATCAAGCCAATCCAGAAGCTAACAAATATTACAATTCACATTGCCTGCAACATTTTATGGATAACTGCACAGATATTACAAATGAAAATAAAATGTGACAGACATCCTTGAGCAATGACTTGATTCAGCATTTAGTTAAGCAATGATTTTATTTTGGCAGCAATTGTGAAAGTGATAATTGGCACTAATATCAACCAATTGGAAGTGGACTGTTGGTTTTGTAGTGAACGTATCTTCCCACAATTTTTCATTATTCATTAATGTAACTGTTCTGTTTTGGTATCTCAATCTCATCTTTTGTATTTTGGGTTTTCAACTATTCCCATAGCACTAATCTTTTCTTGGGAAGAGCCCCCAAATATAGCTAGTACGAACGTTTTTTAATTTAGTGTTACTGAGTAGAGTAGTCTAATATAATTGCCTGAATTAGCTTGTTAAGCTGGTAGTTGCGTTTTTGAGGTTTTTGTAATTTCTATGTAAACTTTGCGCTTACTGAACTCAAGTTAGAGATGAAGTCTGAGCACAAATTTTTCGCACAATACTGTGTGTAAAGGTCCAAAACTCAAAATCCCCACGCATGGTTCTCACATTTGAAATTTCACCTGTGGACATTTTTAGAGGGATATACTTACAAGACCATTATAAGCTTATGAATATACGAGAATATTATGTTAAACTTTCAATGCCTTTTTTCTAAACTATCTTCTCAGTAAATTTACCAGTTATTAAACAAGCCCTTCTGCTGAGTGAAAAGTGGTTAAATTGTAAGTAATGAGTGTCAATATTCCTGAGAAAATATTAAACGCGGCTATCTATTGTGGATAAGTGATTTTCCATTCCAATTTCTGCACACATTTATTTACTGCCGAGCTGCTCCAAGGCATTACTGGTAAACTACACACACTTTTTAAAATCCTCCCCAACTTAGTGTTTGTGACCGGCCGCGAAAGCCGCCGGCCGGCTCCGGCCGGCCGCCGGGCCGGCGAAGAGTTTCGGCCGGCCGGTAAAAGCCGGCCGGCCGGGCCGTGAAAACCGGCCGGCCGGCCGGCCGGAACGGCAGAATTTTTGGATAAAACCAGTCCAGAGTGTCATTTAGGCATAAACTTAGCCTGCCGGATTGTTATGCCGGCCTAATTTTGTCAGTTGGTTGAATCTGGCTGGCTGGCCGGTGTCTTTAACCGGCCGGCCGGCCGGCTTTTCCCGGCCGGCCGGTCACAAACACTACCCCAACTGATAAAAGATTCAAGCAATGTCATCATTAAATTTTGAAAAAAGTTATAACAGTGGTTATTGAGTTGCGCTGTTAGTAAGTTAATTTGTTAGGTAATTTTTCCCACGACTTCACCAAGCAAGCGATGTATACACGCGTGCATACGGAGTAAATTCGTCTAATAATTTTAACTCGGTCGGTACTCACACGATATGTAGCTTGATCTAAGTTAAAACACCCCAAACTCGTTTGCAACATACATATAAGCCTTGTAAATATGTATATGACATATGGCAACAACACCACTAACTGTAAATTTGCTACTTACAAATGAATCAAATTCAATCTGAAAATTTTGCAATACAAATTCAGTTTTGGAACAACCGGGAAACGGGCTATTATGATGGTATTGCTGCAATTACATGAACATTCTGAACATGATATTGGTTAACATTCTGAACTGTTTGAAAAATTATTAAAGAGGCTTGGAATGTTCGAAAGAAGACGTTTGGAAGTTCTTAGAAAATACATTTAGCTCTCGCAAATGTTTGATTTACAAAAAAATAAAAGGTGGGCTTGTCCGGGAGTCGAACCCGTGACCTCTAGCACCCGAAGCGAGAATTATACCACTAGAGCAACGAGCCATATGATGGTTTCTGCAAAATTTCGATAAACTTTTTCAGACCATCAAGATCTCAGTGTACCTTCAATGCATTATTAACTGTAGTCAAACTGTGTTGCATGTTACGTAAGAAGCAAATACAGCTCAAGAAAATATCATTAATTAAGTCATTATTTTGCAGTTTTGACACCAGTGAAGCAAAAATCTTCGGATATGTAAACATTATCAAGGCTGGTTAGCTCAGGTGGTAAAACAATAAGCATTTACTGAGCATGTGATCTCCTGTCAGAAGTTTGGGGGTTCGACAACCCCCACCGGCTGGCAACTTTTGCTTTCTGCGCAGTTGTAGTTACTGTCTTTCATTTTACGTCTTGCCGACTTCCGTCCGCAACATTTGACCTACCTGCCTTTCTAGTGTAACTTAACGTAGGAGATTTGACCTACCCGAAAATATACAGGACTTCCAGATTCTGAATATCTAGGCGGGGGCCGCGTAAAAAGATTGCCTACTGATTTTAAACATGTCAAGAAAAATTACAAACTTTCAGCCCCAACAGGTAATCGTATGATTCAGAACTGTGGTGCAAACCTTTTGTAAACTAGCACGTTTTGCGAGTAGAGTTAAATTAATTTTGGATGGAATTTGATGCGATATGCTTTCAGTGCTGACGATATTCTTCGAATATAAAACGCGGCACCAAAATATTTCAAAGCCAACGTTTACAACTAAACATGACAAAATGTTGCCATATCAGAAAACTCATATGGGACAATTTGTCGTTATAAATCACTATGTAGCTACACGCAAATGAGTCTGGATTTGCTTCAGCTCTTCGGGCGCCGTAATAGCTAAATTTTTGGGTCGATCTGAGCCCCACAATGACGTAAATATTAAGCAAAACTTTAGTTTTCCACGGTGGTTTGCCGTTCTGTATTGTTGTGTGCCATATTGTTTTTTGCCAAATTCAAATTTTCTGCATTCTTGTGCAGCTGACAAGTCACGAAGCCCAGTGACAGTATAGCCGTACCAAAAAATAGGCATCGACATCTGATGTTAGACGTTTGCTTGGTCCAACGCGCTAATCAATAATTTACGAAACATTGTCGCAACAGGTTGCGTCGCAACAATGTTCAATGATTTTACGTTCCTGTGACGTACATGTTATGTATGAACTGACAAACGCTCGCACAAGAAGCGTCGCAAGTCAACAGTCATCATGTCGCTCAATACGTATGCATATTGCATATACCTAACTTGCACAGAAAGATACACACGCCCACACAAACAATGATTTTTCTCGACCTGCCTACAGTTTTACAGTAGAACTACATGCAATCATAGAAGACGATTGCAATATAGTATATGTATGTCGTAGTCCAAACTGCTATTCAGGCCCAAATAGCGTTTGGACTGAAATTAATCCGTCCAAAGTCAAACTGCTATTAGAATTTTGCCCAGGCCAAACTCCAATCGGCACTATAATCCTCTAGTTCAACTATAATTAGGCTGACTTTCGGTCTCCTGCTGATATTTTTGAGTGCTATTGTGTAAGTGACCTTTGACATGGGTCAGTGTCAGTTATACCACTGCACATTAGGCTTTAAAAGTATGCCCTCATTCATTTAAGTTTAAGTTTAAGTTTAAGTTCGTCCCTCGATTTTATTCAAGTTTAACGTTTAAGTTTAAGTTCTCATTTTGAAAAACAATTAAGTTTAAGTTTAAGTTGCTGCCTTAATTTTAATTTAAGTTCAAGTTTAAGTATTCGAAATTTTAGTAATTTATGTAAGTATTCAAATAAGTTTTTTCTGTTTTTTTGCTGCTATACGTGTTTCAATGTTACTACGACACTGACTGTACTTGTCTGTGGCTAAATGAATCTGCAACGACCAAGTCAAAGTGTACATACCTGCCATAGCGGGGAAAAATTTTCTTAATTTTCTAAAATTATCTTCAATAGTGAAAAACCCGCTTTTCACGAATAATTGCTTGTAGGTATTCGCGGGCGGCCTGTCTGAGAGGCCTGTGAGACTTTCAGTATACTTCATGAGGTATATCGGTAACAGTATTACAATATGATATGAACTATCCTAATAATTATGATAATGAAAATAATTCAACTTCAGTCTTATAAACATATTGAAAACGCCAAATTGTAGAACAGCGAATTCTGTATTGGGTCTGAAGCTTTTAAGGTTGTAAAACCTACTATCCGCAAGTTATGACGAAATAAAAAGGCCAAACATTTGACGTTTAGCTAGCGAAACATGAAGTCGATCTATTTTGACGTTTTTTCGGCAAGTAAGACAAATTATCCCTAACGTTTTAGGTATCACCTGAAAGCTCTCTTTTTAGCTTTTTAGCCGAACTACATAACAGTGAAAACTAGAACTTTTTACGCGGTGCCTGAATAAAGTTATGGCAAGTACGAAAACCTGACGCAATATTTAGTCAAAATTTGACGTTTTTCGGCATCGAAGTCTATAGCCTATAGCTTTTTTGGTATCAAATAAAAGTTCTAACCCTTAGGTATCCAACAGCGAAAAAAAAAATAAAAAAATAAATAAATTATATTAAAAAGAAGAAAAAAAAAAAAAAAAAAAAAAAAAAAAAAAAAAAAAAAAAAAAAAAAAAAAAAAAAAAAAAAAAAAAAAAAAAAAATAAAAAAAATAAAAAAAAAAAAAAAATAAACCAAAAAAAAAAAAACAAAAATAAACAAAAAAAAAAAAAAAATAAAACAAAAAAAAAAAATATAAGAAAAAAAAAATAAAAAAATAAAATGTAAAAAAAAAAAAAATTATTATAATAAAAAAAATAAAAAAAAAATAAAAAATAAAAAAAATATAAAATAAAAAAAAATAAAAAATATATAAATATATATAAAAATAAAAAAAATTAAATATATATAGAAAAATAAAAAAAAAAAAAAAAAAAAACAAAACAAAAAAAAAATATTAAAAATTAAAAAAAAAAAAAAAAAAATATTAAAAAAAAAAAAAAAAAAAAAAAAAAAAAAAAAAAAAAAAAAAAAAAATAATTAAATAATATAAAAAAAAAAAAAAAAAAAAAAAAAAAAAAAAAAAAAAAAAAAAACAAAAAAAAAAAAAAAAAAAAAAAAAAAATAAAAAAAAAAAAAAAAAAAAAAAAAACAAACAAAAAAAAAAAAACAAAAAACAAAAAAAACAAAAAAAAAACACAACACCCAAGACGCACTAGACTTGTAACTAAATAATAATAAATAAATACGACAGTGGCAGGCGTACCCAGAAAAAAATTCGGGGGGGGGGGATGGCTCTTCGACTTTTTGTAATTTGTAATTGGGTGAAAAGGCACTTTTTAGCAACTTTAACACTCATAAAACATCTTACAAACTCACAAGTACTAGATCAAAGAGTTGCAGAGGTCTGAATGCAGCAGCCTCCGGAAAAAATTGGCGATATTTTCAATTTAGAATAAATTAGAATAAATTTAGAATAAATTTCAATTAGAATAAATTTTGTCAACTGTAGACGTATCAGAAATTTTTTTCCGACAAAAACTAAAAAATGGGAACGTCACACAAGGGCATACCTAGAAATTTTTAAAGGGGAGTTCAGCAAAAATCTGTAGGTGTGCTAGTCTCTGTGACATATGTATATGTGTCACACACAATCGTTGTGGGGGTCCGGGGGAGGCAGCCCCCAGAAGCTAGCACCGTGTTTTAAAATTTTGAAATAAGATTTGTATTGGAAACTTAAGTTTAAGCCACACCGGTCGAAAAAACAGAATGACCGCGGGGGTCTAGGGGCGTCATTCCCAAGCCGCCCCCAGACCCAGCCCCAAAAGCCACAACATTTTTAGAATTTTTAAAAACAATGTTGCCTAGAAAAAGCAGTTATCGCAACACTTGCAGGGAACTAGAGTGATTGCGAGGGTTTAAAGGCGGAAGTCATAGTCTCCCAGAAGCCTGATTTTTTCAGAATGTTGAGATAAAATTTGCTGTGAAACAAAGCTATTTCAGCAACGGTTTCCATTCTTCTAATGTATTATGCCATTTTGCCAAGCCCTACTGCAAAAACATACACAACAGCATACATTATCAAAAACTAATACTTAATTGACCGACAGCAACTTTTAAAAGATAGAAAACAAAAACCAAAATTAGATGAATCGGAAATTTTGTCTAGCGAGACATTTTAAAACCAAAGGTAATACCGTCAGCAAGCGTAGCAAACAAGTAGGTTCTGCATAATAGGTTTAAGGTTTAACGTTTCATTCACATTGGCAGTCTATTCATTGACTGGATGCAGAGGCTCCGCCTGCCCACAGCGTGCAGCTGATTGGCAGAATGCAGAATAGGCATGGGCACGTTTAAATGGTTTGAACCGTTTAAACGCGTTTAAACGTTTGAACGGCTTGGAACCGGTTAAACGTTTACGGCTTCAAAAAACGCGGTTTTCAAACCGTTTAACGTTTAGTCCGTTTAAACGGTTAAACGCGTTGAAACGTTTAAACGTGTAACCGCGTTTAAACGTTTTATACGCGTTTAAACGGTTATTTTTCAACCGCTTAAACGTTTAAACGCTTACTTGTTTAACCGTTTAAACGCGTCCAACCCTTTGCTGCATGAAAGTTCAAAAATGCACTTTCATGTAGCAAAGTTCAAAAGCAAGCGTGCAGCAAGTTCAAAAGTCCAGTCATTGGCTGGGTTTTGATCCGTCACCACAGACGGAGTAAAAATAAGAGTAAAAGAGAAAGCTCAAAAATTGACAGTTAAGTATAATTTAAGTTTAGCAAAAAATTTCAGCAAAAGAAAAAGCTCAAAAATTGGCATTTAAGTATAATTCAAGTATACTTATTTAAGTTCTAATTTTCAAAAACGTTTAAGTTTAAGTTTAAGTTGACACCTTGAATTTTTGTTTAAGTTTAAGTTTAAGTTCACACGTCAATTTTGAATAAGTTTAAGTTTAAGTTTAAGTTTAGGGGCATACTTTTTTAATTAAAGTTTAAGTTTAAGTTTAAGTATACTTTTTTAAGCCTACTGCACATAAGTGTATAGTGTACATTTTTAGACGCCTACAAGTTTTCGGTTATGGACGAATTGTTGTCTGAGTTGGTTTTAGTTAAAAAGTTTGAATTCCCGACTGAGAGTAATTTTGTAAAATTTGGAAAACTTTTGATTTTTAAACGAATTCGGTCAATTGGAGACGTATCGAAAACTTTTCCAGGCCGGACCATAAAAATCAGAGGGGGGGATCCTTGTGTAAAATTTCAGTCGGAAAACATTTCGGGGGGGAACATATTTATCAGTGACTTTGCATATTCTTTGTCCTATTTGTAATAAATTGCGTAACATGACTCTGATTAGGAAAGTACAGTAATGAATAAGTATTACAAACAATATGAAAAGGTCAGGAGATGACAGCTTGTGCGGGGATTCTTGAGTCAGCCTAATTATAGTTAAACTAGAGGATTATAGTGCCGATTGCAGTTTGGCCTGGGCAAAACTCTAATAGCAGTTTCACTTTGGACGGATTTATTTCAGTCCAAACACTGTTTCGCCTGAATAGCAGTTTGGACTACGACATGTACGCGGCGGCTGAGGCGCCGCGTAAAAAATCCTAATACTTTAAAAAAGACCTTCCTTTAGCCGCATGTACTGGAAAAAAATTAAAGGCTAAGTTCCAATGCATGGCATACATTCCGGTAAGATATTGCGTAACCTTTTTTATTGCTTCCAAGTCAGCGCAGCCTATTTGAATCATACTTCATGCGGCGTGGAACAACACTGAACACCGCACAGTCACCACCCTAACTCCCTAATGTGCTTAGAGATTCCAAACCTTCACAATTGTATGTGACTTTGTGTCAGGTACTCCTATACCAAATGTAAAAACTTCAGTTTTGCGCATGGGACGCAATTCCACTGTGTTCGAAGCTCATGCTTTATATTTTCTATCTTGTCTATTTTTCTTTGTTGAATGTAAGTGCACTGTAAATTTAATATTGGTTGGTAACTTAAAGCCCCATTCTATCGTGCGATTAAATAAATTTACTGTAATATACCTATACAGCGTAAAAGTCATGCTTAAAGTTTATGAATATAGAGCATTAAATTCCTACGGAAAATGGTGAATCCAGAAATCCACAATTGAAACTAGTGTAAAATTTTGGATAGGTCTAAAACCAAGAATCAAAATCAAGACAGTTTTTTGTGACATTTTTTCTGATATATGATGTTTAAAGTACTCTTGCTAATGCTTTTGTCAGTTTTGTTATTTTTACAGTCGTCTAATGATGTTTACATTCCTATGTCTAGATATTGTAGTTTTATAAGATTTATTTGAACTTTTCAAGTAGGCTGACAGATAGCAATTTTTTACACAGCTGGGTTTCGTTTACATTTGTTTGTCAATTCTAAAGGTTTGAGTAAAATGTAAATAAATTAACGATTAAGAAATAGTTAATATTTAGCATGCTTAAAGGGCACAGTACAGTTCTGTTGTGCAATTTATTCTACTTAAATGATTAAAACGTGTTGATCATCGAGACAGATAAAAACCTGTAATTTCAATAGGGGAAAAATTAGTTCCAGCCATCAAGAGTACAACGAGCAGCTGCTGTTTTTTCTCAATGTTGAACAGATCTTTAATTCATACCTAGGTATAAGTTTTTTTAAGGATGATTTGTTCAAAATCCTGTGAAAATCCTTAGAATTTGTGACGAGACTGCAGCCAACATTCAGGGGACTTGATCTCAATACTTGACCTAATGAAACTGTTAAAAAGCTTACAATTAGTTCATTATTGGTACAGCACTTCAATACTTCAATTAAATCGCATGGTAAAAAGTTGGATACCAAAGCAATTAGCGTAACCTGTTTAATTAGTACAGCGAATGCGGGAAATTCCGAAAGAATATGAAGAATCTAGTTTAGGCGGAGTACTACGTGATGCTTGTAATCAATGGTGGTGCGTTGAATGCTCCAATTGTACTAGGGACAATATTAACATATGTTAACATAAGCATATATGTAAGTTAACACAAGTCTCCTGCAATACCACCAACAATCCGATAACGGTGTCATGATGACCCGGAATTTTCTGCTCGGAATGGAATTCAGTTTGCAGGCATTATTTCCTACAGAGATGTTAGCGGCAAGAATGAAATTATGATGACGCAAATGGTTTGGTCAGGATCGTGAGAAAACGTAGAAAAAAGTGGAACCAATCAGAGAAGAAAGAGAATTTACGAAGAAATAGGAACAACAAGAAAAGCAACAGCAATAGGAAGAAGTAGAACATTGTTTGGACTCGCCATTTCTCTCAGACACATAATCTGCAATTGTAGGCGTCAAATTCTTCAAAATTACCGAATGTTGCCCGCCTTCCTTCCCAAAAATAGCCTTCCCCATTCAGTGTTGACATTCTACAATTACAGAACTATTAGGAACCCTTTGACGTGAATATCCACTTCCGCTAAACCTTTGGGTATACAAAAAATGGATTAGGTGCTGCCTAATAGAAAATTATGTCTGTTATCAGAGGTTAACAGGAATATGAAGCTATTAAAATCATTCTGACTACATACGGTGATAAAGTAATGTTGGCAGCTAAATGGGAAGCGCTGAATAATAAGGCAGATTTTATCAAATTGCGCAAAGTTTATTGATGAGGCCCGAGCTCTCACGACCACTAAAACTTTCAGGCGTAGAAGAAAGCTTAGTGAATGACTATGTATGAATATACTTACAGTACATTGCTAAAAAGTTTCCACTTCGTTACTGGTAACGAACATTCGTTACCAGAAAAAGACGAAGCTTTGTCCAAAAGGATCAAGGTTCGTCCTAAAACACGAAGCTTGGTCCAAAAAGACGAACATTTGTCCGAAAAAGACGAAAAGACAAAAGAATCTGGAAGTTATTTGGAAATGTCTGACTGTAGTTTGATGAAAATGCTATCTGCAAAGTAATTTTTAAATTTTGAATTAGAAACAAGGATATTGCAAGACTTATTCGATATCTGCTATTCCAATCATTTCGTGCATACAGAATCGTTAGAGGCCAACTAAACTTCCATGTAATATGGCCAAGTGAAAATGAGATCATTCAGGCTTTTCCTTTTTTCACTGGCGTTGTAGAAAATGCTCCTGTTTGCTGCAAATTACCGGAAAACGGAAAATATAATGGACCAACATTATTTAACAAGTTTTGCTGACAAGTCTTGCCGCTTCAGCATGCAAATTTTGCTGACAAAAATAATTTATCGTTATTCTGAGACAAAATTCAGTCCCTATTCTAGACTCATTCGTTACGGGTCACTGGTCAGTAGTCTCTATTACTGCATTACTGTCAGTTTGTACTATTGGTGGAGGCAACAGATGCTGTTCGGTTAGTCATGTTACTGTTCAGACTAAATCTGAGCCTTACGCTGATTGTAGCCTGTTTGTATAAGGGGCAACAGATGGTTAATTTTTATATTTTACGCTTTCTCAAAATTTAAGAACCTTCTAAGTCTGATAGATATTTTTTCAATTTGAACCTTTCTTCCGATCTCTGGACTTTTAGGGGCAAGGATTTTCTAAGGGCCTTTT
>JASANF010013803.1:0-44058 GCA_030248245.1 Trissonchulus sp. WLG1_4
AATATATATATAATATATTCCAGATAATATGCTTCCATTATTATCACTTCCTCGATCAAAGACTAAATCGATCGTAATCAATATTAATCTCTTATTTCCCTGCTTAACTCCAAGCAGCTGACCATTGGGCCTCTGCAAAAATGAGCCTATCAACCCTAATCCTAATTTTAACCTACTACATCCTATTAATCCTACTAGCCTCCTTCTGCAGTCTAATCTGGACCCTAACCGGATTATCCTCTGGCCTGCAAGACTGGTACTTAAGTAGACTTTTGCACATTTTCGACTGGAGTCGAGAACGGTGCGAAATCGTCGGCCTAGAACTCGACGATTCGTCTACTTACTCGACTTTCGAGTCGGTGGTCGAAGAATCGACCGATGTCTCGACCACCGAATCGGAACACGGCGTGGGTCGACGCAGACGCCGGACTTTGAGTCGCGAGGCCCCCGCCTCAGAGCTATCCTGCAAAAGACTGATTTCCATCCATGGGGGGCGCGAAATTAAACAGAAACTCTACCGCGGCATGCAACCCTTTGCCGTTGAGCCGACTATGAATGTAAGTCTGCCGTAATATTGCTTGCTCGTGTTTCTGCTACTCGAGTCACATATACATGTAAGAGGAAGGGGTACGTGGGCAGTTATCGAATTCTGGGGGGGGGGGGGGGGTGCGGAGCAACTAGCAACTTTTCCGCTCATTTTCGCTTTCTGGGGGGTTGGGGGTGAAAAACGCCCCAAACCCCCCCCGCACCCATGTATGGTAGGGCTTCCTTTCTCTAAAATTCATGGTCCGCGGGGTGCGTTTTGAAAATCTGAGCAACAGTGTTGAATATGGCACTTCTTTCGATTATTTCACGAACTTGGAAGTAGTTTTGGTCGATCAGAGGGGGTAGGTTCGCAAAAATCTAGCTGGAGAGCCCTCCCCAAAATTTCACACCTTTACGTTACATGTAGTATGCCCATAGTGCATTTTGATTGGTCACATTGTTATCACTTATCTCTTTGCTGCGTGGTCCTTGCAGCCACGCCCCATATTTGAAATTACTAGTCCTTGAATTTCGTATACCAGGGCTGTCTCATCGCCCCCCTCATTTAGCTGGTTTGTTCACGTGTATGGGAAAGATAGCGTTTTGCATTTTTTTGCTTGTACCTGCGTTTCAAAAAAAAATTGGGATAAGCATAATAATATAATCGAGCGTGTTGAAGATGAAGAACAGTTCGTGAATGTCTGCTATTCAAGTTTACACAGCATAAACTAGCCTCCAGAAGCCGCGTAGCATTGTACAGCAATTAACCTGAAGTCTGACAAAAAATTAACGAAAACGAAATACGTGATTTTGTTAAGAAAAGAATAGATTTTGACTATCAAGAGTACAGCAAGTAGTAGCAAAAGTCTTGCCACTAAGTGGCGCAACTTTTTCCTGTTAGACTTTAGAATTCTGCGTACAGACAAGTATTCTTTGTGTGCGTTTTCAGCAAGTGCAGCTGATCACCGAGGACCTGTTGGACTGGTTCGTGTGGGGCATGGAGGTGATCGTGACCGACGAGTTCACCGAGGGGATCCGCGTGGCCGAACTGCCCTCCTGGAACCTCATGACCAGATCCGATCGCGGATATGCTTTCAAGGTCACCACGAACACAAGCTGTACAGAAATATTTAAATGTGCCCAGTATATATAGCATTATAGTATATAAGTATGAAGTATTAAGGTAAACGCCTATTCACACGAGGGCGCATTTTGCTGAGGTTAAGAGGGTGTACACCATGGAGCATGAGCGGGCTCACGAGCGGGTGCATTCTAATTTCACACTGCCTGCTGCATTATTTCGTACAATGCAGTATGCAAGTGTGCGTGTGCGCCCGCTCATGCTCCCTCGTGTGAATAGGCCTTAAAATTATTTATTAGGTCTCCAGTTTATTCCAATAATAACGTTTGGTTCAAGAGTGAGGTATATTTTATTTTAACTGGTTAGTTGCCCTATTATTCAAGCCTATATATATATTCCTATACTCGTTGAACATCAACTGAAAAGCTAACATGATGCTATGCTGAAAAGCTTACTGAAACAAATAAAAACATAAACCTCCCTGATCCTGAACCTGATCCCATAGTGAATTTGAAAACTTGACTCCAATCCTTTTAGCGTCTTTATGTTGCAAAGTCCGACCAAAAATTGCCTAACCCTGAGCCAAAGTCTCAATCTGGTTTCAGGCTTCCTGGCGCCTAACCTTGCTCTGGATGGGCGGTTTCCTGCTCCGTTTTCTGGTTCTGGCTCCGGTCAGGTTGACCATGTTGGCCATTGGCCTAGGCTATCTGGTCCTGGCCTCCTTTGTGGTCGGCTCGCTGCCTGAGTCAAGCGTTAAAGTAAGGCACGGATTAATTGGATTAGATTAACATTAGGTTGGATTAAGAACTGATCCCAAAGCTAGGGTGGATTTAAACGGACGAGGGGTATTTACAAGTCAGGGTTTAGAAATACTTGGTACGCAATAGGATTGGTATTTTAAACGAATTTAATCTAATCCGTTGAATCCATTTTAGTAGTTATATAATCTTACGTGAGTGGTCAGAAATTAGACTGCAGATCGAAAGGGGCACTTTAATGCATGCATACGGGGTCAGAACTTTTGGGGGCCTCTCCGGCCAAATTTTGGGGACCTGATCGACCAAAAATACACTAAATTTTGCAAAATTTGGTAAAAATTTCGCAAAGAGGGCCATTTCTTCTAAATTTTGGGGACCCTCCCCCCCGGCTTCTCGATTTTGTGGGGGATCCCCCCATCCCTACCTCATGCGTGTATGAATGCATGTACTGTACTATCTAAAGTCTGACCAAATATTGCTGAACCCTGAGACAAAAAGAAGCTCGCGACTTTGATACCGCTCGAACGAATTGCAAGCATCAAGAGTACAGCGAGTAGTCACAAAAATCACTCCACCTGTTTTGTCTTAGGGTGGATTTCACAAAGGTGGTTTTACTAAACCATTGCTTTTACATTTGTTATCGCATGATTCGTTACGAATTTCGTAGATTTTCTTGAACCATTGGTTTAGCTCAGCTGAAATCTCAGCAGAACGGGGGACCGCGCGGCTGCGAAGTGGGAAATTCAAACTGGAAAAAACCAAAGGTAAAAGAAAAACAAGGAAAACGGAAAGAAAGAGAAGGAGGAAAAAAAAACGAACACCAAAACCCCCCCACCCAGCCCGCCTTCTCGGTCAGACTTTAGTACACTAGAGTTTTTAGTGGCCAATTTGAAACAGTTGCAGTATTGTTTGAAAAAGCTAAGATATGGAAGCTTTGGAAAGCTCGATTGCCTTATTTGTACTTCAAGTTGTAATAATGATACGAACAAGCTTTATGAGTAATTAGTATGATATCATCTTGGCCGTTTAGGTCAAGCTGATTGATTGACCGATTATTTGTTTGACTGAACTATTGATTGATGACGGATTCACTCATTCATTTAGTCATTGATTGATTAATTGATTGATTGATTAAATTAATACGTCTTCAATCTGTAGGCCTTATCCCAGGCCTAATACTGATCTTTCAAAAATGTACTAATGTCTGGCCAGAAATTGCTGAACCCTGAGACAAAACAGGTGGTGTGATATAATATGTGACTACTGACTACTCGCTGTACTCTTGATCGCTGCAATTCGATCTTTAGTAATGA
Organism: Trissonchulus sp. WLG1_4; assembly: GCA_030248245.1. Taxonomy (NCBI): domain Eukaryota; kingdom Metazoa; phylum Nematoda; class Enoplea; order Enoplida; family Ironidae; genus Trissonchulus; species Trissonchulus sp. WLG1_4. Next base: position 3,678 of record JASANF010013803.1, read on the forward strand.
AATCGCGTGTTTCTTTTTGTGTCAGAGTTCAGCATTTTGTGGTCAGTTTTTAATCCTTTCCTTCCCACAGTGGCTTCAAAACTAATATTGGCTCCTCCATGTCACACTAGTGAAACCTGTCGGCCTGGATGGTTAACAGAATCAACTACTTCACGAGGATGCCTTAGGTATCCGAGTGAAGCGAGCTGGTGGCTAAGTGGTTTGGCGTGACAGTTTTGCCACAAAGTTGTCACTGGGAAGCATGCCCAGTCTGTGGCAGCGGATCAAATCCCAGCCAAAGCTTGGACTTAGTGCAATTTAGAAAAATTCAGGAAGGAAAGGGTTACTTTCCTGCACGGCAGAACCGAAAGCCTTTGCTGTTTCAGAAACTCCTAGAGCGAGCCATGTCGCGCACCTTCTTCCGCATCGTGAGTCGAGTAATCTCGCTGTCAGTCAGCTACCACAATGTGCAGCATCGGGCACAGCCTGGCGCCGTCTGCGTAGCCAACCACACCAGTCCCATCGATATGATCGTGCTCGGTAGGAGAGGGGGGGGGCGGTCATACTTGTGGGTAGACTTGTGTGGAAAACTAAAGGGGTGGATTTCACAAAGGTGATTTTACTATAAAGACTATCGGGCTGAAGTTAAGTCTCTTTAACCCGGAGATTTAAGAGCACAGGTGTACATGGAGGTCTGAGGGGGAGCAAGCCCCCCCCCCCCTCTGATTCGAGATTCCGGGACAAGCCCCTCCCCCCGATTTGACCAATAGGGACTAGCCCCCCTCAGATTTGACCAATAGAGACAAGCCCCCCTCAGATTTGACCAATAGAGACAAGCCCCCCTTTGATTTGACAACAAGCCCCCCTCAGATTTGACCAATAGGGACCAGCCCCCCTCAGATTTGACCAATAGGGACAAGCCCCCCTCATTGGTGCTGAAATTAAGGTGTTTAAAAACCCCAAAGTTGCCAGAAATAGCTGCAAAATGCTTTAAAAATAAGTAAAAAGCCAAAAAATCGCTATAAACATCCAGATTTTGCAAAAAAAATTCCATATTTAGGAAAAAATTGACACTTTGCGTTGTTGTCAGTTCAAGCCCCTGAAACGTCGGCATAAGCCCACCCACCCTAAAATTTCAAAATTCCGAGACAAGCCCCCCCCCCGACTGAGACCCCGTGTACATGTGCTTTAGTCTCAAAGTGATGCGGTTGTGAATTGCAGCGTGTGTTGCAGGTCGCGACAACCACTACTCTCTGGTGGGACAGCTGCACAGTGGGATGCTGGGGTTCATCGAACGCTGGATGCAAAAGGCCAGCCCCCACATTTGGTTCGACCGATTCGAAAAACGAGACCGATCCAGTGCGCTCAGGAGACTGAAGTTAGACTCCCACTATTGGTCTAACTAAAGTCTGCACTGAACAAAAATTGCTGGACCCTGAGATAAAAAGAAACACACGATTTCATTACGAAATGCACGAATTGCAGGCATCAAGAGTACAGCGAGTAGACACAAACATCACGCCACCTGTTTTGTCTCAGGGTTCAGCATTTGGTTTTGGTCAAACTTTAGGATTAGATTAGCCGAATTAACATTAATAGCTTTATTGAGTAGCATTATATTGAAACTGGGTCAAAACTATTTGTAAACATTTTGGATAATAGGAGGTGTCATATTGGAGCTATTCAAGTTGATCTAGTTCATCTAATTCTAATCTAATTAATCTTAATCGAAGCCAGCTAATTATGTAAATTTATACATGTTAGTCTAACTTTAATCCAGACTCCAGTTCATCTAAATCTCATCGATTCTAGTTATTTTGTCGTCAATAATCTGTGTATATTTTTTATATTTTTTGTATACTTTTTATATTTCAGAGAGCACACCACAGCCCTGAAGCCACCAATTATGCTGTTTCCCGAAGGAGTCTGTGTCAATAACACTACCGTGCTCAAATTCAGAAAGGGAGCGTTCGAATTAAACGTGCCAATATATCCCGGTATGGTGAAGCAATGCGTTAAACTACAACTGACTACCATATGGCTTTCTTAATCCGTTTAGTCCTGTAAAGCAATAAACCATAATATCTGACTAACATTTAGAAATTTTTAATCCAGTAAAACGATACATCAACTTTAATCCAGAAGAGCAATGCCCCTTAGCAACAACGTAGCAAACTCTAAAGCCCGGTTCATACTTGTCCTTAAGCACACAGGCACAGAAACAAGGACAAATATTTTGGTCAGCTACTGTGAGAGCGTTCTGGCTAATTTTTTGCATACTGTCTGCAAATGACCCCATCTTTATTCTTGCCAAAAGTTGGCTTATTTGGCCAGTTTTCCTGTAATCGCTTAAAGGCAAAACGATAGGGACAAAGATAAGGACGAGTATGAACCGGGCTTAATCCGTTCTATTTGTTTAATAGTTTGAGCATAGACAAAACGATAGGGACGAGGACAAGGACGAGTATGAACCGGGCTTAATCCGTTTAATCCGTTTAACCTGTTTAATTGTTTGAGCGTGCATCAAGTACGACCGTCGCTTCTGCGATCCGTTCTGGGTGGAGGACACCTGGTGGGCACACGTGCTGCACCTGGCCACGGGCTGGGCTGTCCGTGCCGACGTCACCTACCTGCCGCCCATGGAGCGGGGACCAGAGGAAACGGCCATTGACTTCGCTGCCAGAGTCAAGGTGGGCAACAATTGAGGTGGACTACTGGAAGGGAGATAGCATAGGTGCTAACTGCTAAGATGGGGATTGGGGACAAATGTATGAGGGGGATGGGGGGGGGCATAAGCGAGGGGGTGGTGAAAGGGTCCCAGAAATGTTCGCAAAATTTAGTTAAATTAGCCCTTTTTTGGGAAAGTTTTAGGGTATTGTTGGTTGATAAGGGGAGCGTCCCCAAAAGATCGCCATTGATGTTGGGGCCAGAAAGTGGCCAATTAACTTTTATTTATTCTGATTTTTGTTTCGAACTTTTTGCCATGAACTGCTATTTTGTTTTTTACCGCAAAGACGGTTTCTTTGTTCTTATATGCATGCATACCTTTGTTAACAATAAAAATGGTCTATTGTTTTTAGGGCGCCATAGCCGCTGTGGGTGGCTTCGTGGACGTTGACTGGGAGGGCACCCTGAAATATCTCTCCGTCCCCTCCGAATACTTGCAAGATCTGCGCGTCAAATACAGCGAGCGACTTCGCTGGTTCCGGACGCATCCTGACGATGCCCCCGTGGACTTGGACACAGCTGACGCCATCTGGGCTATGTCCCCAGACGACCTAGTCATTGCCCCACCCCCCACACCCATGGGGGCTAGTGCCCCATCCCCCCGACCCCGGCGGGTCTCCGAAATGGCCACTCAGACCATAGAAACCCGCCGGGATAGCTGTGATAATTGTTCGCCGCCTATGGTTGACATGGAGGAGGAGAAAACTGCCAAAGAGATGTGGTAGTTGATTTGATACCGCAAAATAATTTAAATATGATATAAATATGATACTTAGAAGTTAAATATGATATAAATATGTTACTTGGAATTTAACTATGATATGAATATGATACTTGAAGTTTAAATATGATACTTGGAAGTTATATACATCACTTTTGATATTTGAGGCTTTTGTTGAAAGAAAGGCATCACATTAGTTTTGTAAGAAAAAAAACAAGAAAGAAGGTGCTGGGAATCGAACCTGGGTCTCTTGCGTCGATGAGGAGAAAGCTAACCACTACACTAGAGTTCCTAGTCTTGTAGGCCATAATTATTCTAGTTCAGAACAATTCGATAGTTGATGTGGTTTTTTTCTGTTTATTTATTACTTATATAATAATTTTTGTAGCAGCTGTAAAATTCTGTTTAACTGTAAAAACTATTACTATTTTTTGAAGTATATTATTGATGAATTTCTATTTTGTCATTTTTGATTCACTCTCAGAACTACTGAAAAAGTGCTACTAAGGTGCTATGCAAGTGCAGCTGTTGCTGTGCTTTATTTTCATGTTTGTTCAATTTCAATTTCAATTTTGTCAACTGAAAAAGAGCGTAGCTGTATATAGTTTGGGCTGTGGGGGGGGGGGGAAGCTGTGTTAAAAGTCAGCCCCAAAACTTTGCAACTGCTAATTAGTGTGCAATCTTCCCAGTGTGCAACTTGTAGTTTATTTTGTCTTTTTGCGTACTCTTAGGTACTTATAGGGTCGATTCATACGTACAGCAGTATGTCCGGTTAGCCGGTCAAATTACGAAATAAACACAAGCAGTGCATAAGATTGGCTTGTGACAAATATTGGGAAAATTTTTTTATTTTTAGGCGGAGTTTGATCAATTGGAGACGTATCGGAAACTTTCCAGCCAGGCTATAAAACCAAATAGGGGGGATCCTTGTGTAAAATTTTAGTCGTTAAAAGTTTCTGGGGAGGGTATGCCTGCCATTAACCTCCCCTTGTGCTACGCCCCTGTTATAGCGAAATCCGCGACCACTCACCGCTAGCAATGACACTGAAGGCCTGAACGACTCACAACGTAGCACAACCAATGCATCAAGACGTTGCTCATAGTCAAGCCCCCAAGCAAAACAGTAAACGGACAGCCGGCTATAAGGGCCTATTAAATAGTTCCCCAAAGCAACATGGAGAGGACAGCGGGCTACAACTACAGGGGCCTAAATAGGCCCAAAAGCAACATAGAACGGGGCCTATCTAGTACACAGCAGGATATAAGGGCCTAAGTAGGCCCTAAAACATGGAGAGCGACCTACATATGTATATGCGCAAGTCGGGGGCCTATCGGCCCTTAGGGCCGATAGGCCCCCGACCCGATAGGCGCCTCGACCCGATGGGGGGGCTCGAGCCACCCCCCCCCCCGCCCCCTTCCCCTATATCCGCCTATGCCAAAGTTTATCTAGTTAGTAATCTGTTTTATGAAAAGGTCCGAAAAAATTCGTGCATCTTTTTTCAAGCTAGAATTTGATTCATATGTACATATATTATGCAAATATGTAAATAGGCATCATTCTGTATTATTAGGTCTTATATAATATATATTAGTTTGTTTCGGTGACGTATAACAGTTCTGAGTACTGTAATATATAGTGTATCAAAACTTAAACTTTTATTTATTATATGCTTTATAAATATTCATATATAGGTACTTATATATATGTATTTAATTCAGTATTTCTTAACTTATGCTTTGAGTTAATTATTTTATTTACTTCATTTGGTATTTTTTCTGATCTCTAGTGCGTGCGACACTGGCTTTATTTGAACTGATTATATTTTGTTGATGAATAGGTTTACCGTATATAAACAGTGGGCGTTTAGAAAAATTACATATTTTCGCAGTATTTATTAGTCAATTGAGTAGTACTTAATTAGTCGAGTGTTTATGAAGAATCATTTGTAACGTCAACGGTTGGAATTGTCTATTCTTTGTTTTGCGAAATATGGAATCTGTGAAATCATCAAAACAGAGCTATTTGATAATTTAATCAGGAATAAACTGATTCATGAAAATAGAGTTGAAGAGCAACGGGTAAACAAGTTTTTTTATTCTTTACGCACTTTTAGCATGAAAAAATTGAGAATCCCACTAGCTGTTGGATTTTATCTGGGAATATATTTATTAAATTTTGAAATTAGGTACGTATTAGCTATAAAAGTTTTAATCTAACTTGTATGCGTTTTAAATGTATTTTGTTTTACTTGTACTTTTGTATATTTGTACTGGCATTTTTTACTTGACATATTTCTATTGCCGCTTGTATATGTAAATATACTTATGCTTCGCTTATGTTTGTTCACCATCAGAGAAACAAGAAATAAGGATTTCGCCAATCGAATTGTACTGTTGATGGCAATTGACAAATCAGGTTGCTTGAATATTATACTTTCTTATTTCTCTGATAGGGACCGGGCATTGTTTGAAAAGTAATGTGAAATAAACTACTTATTTTTTACTTACAAGATTTGTGTTGTCTGGTACTTTTTGTAGATAAAGGTACATGGTATTATATAAATCAAATAGAACTTTCCCGAGTTAAAATTACAAAATATGACTGTTAGGACAAAATATGTTTATTATACAAAGTACAAACGTGATACGGCATACAGTTACCAATGCGAGCATTTTTATACACAGTAGGTATATCTAGATCTAATAATATAGTTTTTCACAATATTAATAATGTATTCCCAATTTCAGTCCAAGCCTGAGGTCTTATCGGCCCAAGTGTAGTGTCTGTGTCCTACATGGCCAAATTTGGCCAACTTAATCAGTTAATGTATATACATAGTTCGTTAGTTTTGTTTCGAAGAATGTTAACTGTTCTGCCTAAATGTGGGATGATGAGAAATAAATGAATCTCAAATGACATTAAAAATACTTTAAAAAAATTTTGAGGGCAGATCCGTCCTGGTCTTGTGCTATTAGAAATTGTCAAGTTGGCCAACTTAAAAATGGCTAACTATGCCAACTTCAGTTGGCCAACTTGGCCAACTTAAAAATGGCTAACTTGGCCAACTTCAGTTGGCCAACTTGGCCCACTTCAATAGCTAAGTTGGCCTACTTGAACATCCGATACTTTCACTATTTGAAATAAAGGCAAGTTCAAATCTCGACGTTGGCCAACTTAAGTTGGCCAAGTTGAGTTGGCCAACTTAAGTTGGCCAAGTTGGCCAAGTTGAGTTGGCCAACTTAAGTTGGCCAAGTTGGCCAAGTTGAATTGGCCAACGTAAGTTGGCCAAGTTGGCGAATTTGCAACAAAGTTAACAGTGTAGGACACTACACTTGGGCCGTCTTATCCATTTATGGATTTAGGGGATTGGATAATTTATATTTAGATTAAGATTGAATCTTGTCCGCTAATGGATATCCGCTATTATGGATTAATTAATCCGTATTCAGCAAGTTATGGCACAAGTTGGCATGATGCCTTGGAAGGCGAACCCGAACATATTGCAGTAGCTCGTAGTGAACATCTGGCCACAGGAGGTCATCTGCCCAATCAGGCAATTCACAAACTGGCTGGCAAATCTGAAATCAATATTAATCAGATTCATATCAATATCTTAATTTTGTTTGATCCACCAATAATGTTTGTAGTTATAGGTGATAGATAGATAGATAGAAGATTAAAATACAAAACTTATGAGCAAGATTTAAGATTTAAGAGTACGTAACTAGGAAGATACCTGATTAGGACTGTCTTCAACAAAGCAAGAACGGTGAATCCGAGCTGTGATCTGAAAATCTGAACCTACTTTATGGTCAATTCATACTTACAGCCGTATGTCCGTTCAGCCGGCATAATTACGAAATGATCACTCCACCATTTGATTAAACACACCTCACAGTATCAGCTGCCAGCTAAAACTCATACGGCTGTAAATAGTGTTTTTGTCGCCGCCCGGCTCCTGGCCGGCCGAAAAAAGCCGGCGCCGGCCGGTCAAATCAGCCGGCCGGCCGGCCGGTCAAAATCGGCCAGCCGGCCGGTTAAAAACACCGGCAGGCCAGCCAGATTCAACCGACTGACAAAATTTAGGCCGGCATAACAATCCGGACGTTTATGCCAAAATGACACTCTGGACTGGTTGTATCCAAAAATTTGGCCGCCGGCCGGCCGGCCGGCCGATTTTCACGGGCCGGCCGGTTTTCACGGGCCGGCCGGTTTTCACGGGCCGGCCGGCCGAAGTTCTTCGCCGGCCCGGCCGCCGGCCGGCCGGCGGCTTTTGCGGCCGGTCACAAACACTAGCTGTAAATATAAATCGATCGATCCTAATCGTGACTAACTTGCAAATGTCTTCTTGCGATGTGGTTTTGGCGACAGCGGTTTCAAAGTCGTTGAGACACTGCTTCATCTCCCTTTGGTGATCCACGGTTGCGTTCATCATGCAGTAGAAGTTGGAATGGATCACTAAAACAAACATGCTACAAATTTACAAATTTTATCCATGTCACGGATTTATTTAAATCTACAGTATCGTGCGTGCGTTCCCAGTTCGTCTGCGTACGACGAGCTTCATTCTTTGCGAAAAGTGACCATGTGTTTGGGAACACTTTTAATGAAAATTTTGTTCGTCAGTCGTAACTTTCCGGCCAACCTTGGTCACTTTTCGCGACGGATGAAGCTCGTCGTACGCCGACAAACTGGGAACTTTTTTGCACAGTACTTTAACTCGCCCGGTTCATATCTCATTCTCCGTAGCCTTGTTTCAGTCGTTTTGTCTCTTTTCGCAAGTTTAAGAACTTTCAAGTAGTTTTAATTGGTATCCCAAAATTTAGCCGAAACAATTCGATCAATAGATGATCACAGCTGAATGAAATTTGTTCTTGTTCTGTGTTCTAAAGCACAAGCATGAACCGGACGTAAGAGGGTCTTGTCCAAAACCTTAAATCACCAGCAAATATCTAATCTCTTTACTATACTATCTTAATCATAATGTAATATCTTAATTTTGATCTAACTTCTAATCTACCTTCATAAGCATCATTGCACTGGTAGTGATTTTCTCGACTGAGTATCACATATCCGTTGGCGTCTTTGGGTGGCAGGTGGAATCGATCCATCAGTGTCTCGGGTGTGAAGCAGGAGAGCAGTTGGGCCTCTCCCATGCAGCGCTCGAATTTGTGAACGATGCTAAAAGATTAAAGTAAATACATAAATTAAATATATATATACATTTGATTGCTCACCGATGTCTAATAACTATTTTGACATGTCCGTTATTTAAAAATTGGTAGTAATCAAAATTTACCCAAAAATGCAAAAGATACAGTAAGGATCGATTTATAATCATACTTACTGCCGCATGTCGTATAGCCGGCAAATTTACGAAACAGTTACGCCACTAATGGCTGATAAGAACAGACTGTGGCGTAATTTTTCGTCATTTTACCGGATGAGTGGACATATGTATATATTATACTGCTGTAAGTATGAATCGAGCTTAACACTGTAAAATGCGTAAGCTGAGCAACACCATTGAGTACCTAGGTGTTGACTCTTTATCTTTTATCATTAGCAAAGACTTAAGAATTAGCAACTGGTTCAAGTTCCATACTGCTCTACCCCTGTCCCAGAAAAAGTGTGCCCATTTGCCAATTTTTCGACCAGTGAATTTACAGGAAAAAAAATTGCATCGTAAGTCGTGACACCAGTGCGTAGCCAACGGAAATGTGTCGTTTTGACAAGATTCGACAACAAACTAAAATGGGAAATGGAAAACTTAGAAATGGGAACGGTTTCAAAATATGCATAATTTCAGTAGGCGGGCGTCTAAGCTCAAACTACCGAACGAAACCTACTCGCAGAATGTTTCAAAAGCCGGTATATGTTTTTCTGCGAAGACGCGCAACAGTTCTTCGGCGAATGATTCCGGGTGAAACTGCATGGAGATGCCGAGTTCTCTGTTAAACCGATAGACCATGGTCATCATGCATTTGCTGAGGGTCAGAACGGAACAGCTACCATCCTCGGGGGTCCATTCATCTATTCGGTTGGTCGATACTGAGCCACCAAAGGCCTGCGAGACGGCAAGAGCACAGATGCAGCCTGGAGCAAGGAAATGGTGGTTTTTGGGGAGTTTGTAAATAGGTAGTTAAATAATTACCTATTTCTGTCGATATATTGAGGCTTCTTAACATCCTAATGTTTGTTCATCATACACAAACTGAATATTAAGCTCGGTTCATTACCAGTCCTTAATCTTGAACCTATCTTTTAGTCACATACATTTTTGCATGAAAAAAGTTGGCGTCAAGTCAACCACAATTCATTGACTAAAAATTAGCAGCAGACAAAGCTTTACTCTTGTCCCTGTCCCTATGTTCTTAAGGACGAGTGAACTTGGCTTAAGGTTCTACTAAATACCAATTGTGTCTCTTATAAAATAAGTATACCTATTAGCAAGAGAAAGAGTATAATGGGAAGAGTATGACACTCCTACTCCTCCATTGGCCAGCTTGGCTACGCAGTAGATGCGTAGCACAATAACGGTCAAACAGGGACCCAAATGAGGGCCGACTCTGATACGCTGACGCTGGGGCACCCATTTGGGTAGGGGGACTCAGTTGGTCTATTTTTTGGGCGTTAATTATGCAAAGCATCTACGGCGCTGCCAAGCTGGCCAATGCGAAGAGTGTCATACCCTACCCATTATGTACTCTTGCTATTAGGTATACGGATTAAGCCATGTAAATTGTAAACGTGGCTAATTTTGGAAAGTTTTGACTGCTTTTTGGAACGACGTTTCACACTACAAAAGTGCCAAATATTAAGCTTACCAGCTAAAATATGGCCCATGATTTGAGTTTAGAAAACTGACTTAAAAACAGACTTATTACAACATGCAGAGAGTAACACGACGTAACGACTTCTAATTATATATAACATCGTAAACAATTTCTTGGACCTGTTTTATATTCGCCGAAAAACCTCTTTTTACCACTACCGAATAACGACCGTTTCAAGGTGAATTTAAATATTATAATTGCCTACAAGTACAGCACAATATGCGAATTTCGCAAAATCCCTGTTTTATATGTAATATATTTAAATTTGTAACGTTAGTAAACCTACAGACAAGATCATTCATAAAGACGAGAGATGGTGTGACTACGATTAGCTATGTTTTGTTAAATTGTTCCAAATGCTTCGGAGTGTTTAAGTTCCTTTCTGGATGGTGAGGATCGGCTTGTTTGGCGTTATGGAGCCGGATTAACATCAGGGTACAGGCTTTATACAGTGCAAGGGCTTTGTGGACGTGGAGAGGCGATACGACTTTCTAACGGCTTTGAGAGCGTTTCTGAAAGATGTTTTTTGTCGGGACGGCTGGAATGGTGTATATACTATCAAGAGTACATAATAGTGTCTCACTCTAAAAAAAACCTCCCCTTCTCCTTTCCACCGACACCACACCCCTCCCCCCCACAACACAAACTTCACATACACTCCCCCCTATTCCCCCCTCCCACCAACAAATTCTTCCACAACCACACCCCCCCCCCTATATATATATTATGGATAGTTGAAATGTACACTGGAGCAGTAAGGGTGGCATTAAAACTTCAGGTCAATTGCACAATAGTAGCTTTCCACGCTTATGGTAAGTTCGCATTTAATTAAATTCTAAGATAGGTGTAAGCGAATAACTTGATAATAATGTGCTTGGAACAACAAATTTTTTTTATTACTTTGGCTATTGCCATTCAAAGATTTGGTTCAGTTTCGGACTGTGTTAAATTTCCACGTACAAATAAAGGTTGTTTTGCCGTGCTTCGGCTCTGTTATATTTCTTTTGCTGGACCTTTGGACTTTTAATAATTCTACTAATAGCAAACTGCAACATAAGCCCGGCTCATACTTGTCCTTAAGAACTTAGGGACAGGGACAAGGACAAATTTGGGATAGCTGCTGTGTAAAATTTACTTCATCGTTTCTGCTAGTTTTTCGCATGTAGTAAGTTTAAGTAAATTCTTGTTGTCATGCCAAAAATTAGCAGAAACGATGAAGTAAATTTTACACAGCAGCTGTCCCAAATTTGTCCTTGTCCCTGTCCCTATATTCTTAAGGACAAGTATGAACCGGGCTATATAGTGCATTCTATCTATTGGGGCTTGTGCAGAGCATAGCAGCCTTCCGACATGGCTGTGGTGTTCGTCTGGGTAGTCTCTGAAGATGGAACGTCTGTTATTAAGGCAGGATCGAATCGTCGTTATTCGTTGACGTTAAGGTGGTAGTTTCGTATGTGCAGTTTTTGTCGCGATTCGCTCTAACCAACAGCTAACTTTATGAAATTTGGCACACATGTGAGGCACTTTTAGGCAAACATATGGGCAAATTATTTGTTCTTTATAATCAGTTACACTATAGTTATGACAAATAAGTAGGTAGTGTTTTTGACATCAAGTCATATTCTTTCTATAATTAAACATAGCGCAAAAACATGAAAAAATGCAAAATTTGAGAATTTTCACAGCGTCTTTTGGATTAACTGTCAAAATTGTCAACAAAACAAATACATGAGCTTACGGTACCATTTTTTTGTCATTAATATGCAAAAAACCGCTAATAAATAGCTTGTAAGACAACCGAGTAACAGCTCATCAAAAAAAGCTGCACATACTAAACTACCACCTTAAGCGCCTGGACCATGACATCTGCTACTTGCTATAATTTGTTATCCAGCACAACAATTGGACTAAGAGGTCATAGTCTACGTAACAAGAGTGCAAGAACAAAACTACAAATACTGAAAGTGTCACAGCTGAATGAGCCGCCATGTGTCTTACCACCACTACAGTCATTGCATACATACTACAAACATCCGCCGCTCTGTAACTGGCGGACGTTCGAAAACACCGGTGCCTAAACAACCTGCCTGGAAACATGGGTACCAAACGAAACCGAGAACAACTCTGCTGAAGTAATTGAATGTCAAGCAATTGAATATAGTAATACCTACTTGCACTCGAGTAGATTAGCAGTGCGATGGTCAATGTCCGCTCCTTATATGAACCGGATAACCTACGGACCACAGCTTCCGTGCCAACAATACTGACAGTAGTAAAAGACAGGAGAAACATTGCGTAAAACAATTTGCGTATCGGCCCTCTCACAACCCCTACCAATTTTGTTCGCCAGTCAACGACAACCACAGCTTACTTCACCCAGCGTCCCCAACTTCCTTTCATTAGTGGTTATAGTTGGTGTTTCTGTACATTTGATTCTATGTATACATGCTTGTACCTACAACTCAACGTGAACGCACCTCGGTACGCCCGGGGAGGCTTCAACGTTGGGTTTAGGCACTTTGCCGGTGTACAATGGTTCTACCAAAACACCTATGGCAGCCTAACTAAAAAAAGTAACCTACAAACAGTATTCACAAACCGATTAATATTAGCAAATATTAGTTAATGAGTACGTTATTTTAATAATTAAGATAAATATTAAAAGTCAGTATTTTTATTAATATTAAATTAAAAATATTTGAGAATTTTATTTATATTAATATTAAATTAAAAATATTTCAAGAATTGTATTTATATTAATATTAAATTAAAAATAAATTGAGAATTTTATTTATTTTAATATAAAATTAAACATATTTCAAGAATTGTATTAAATTAAAAAATAAATTGAGAATTTTATTTATATTAATATTAAATTAACAAGTAGGCCCCAAAAGGGGCAATGTTAATTCCCCGGTGTCTACCTTTCAAGTTTAATTGAATTGTATCTATTCCCCTGTTGTACACTACATTTCGTAACTTAGGTACTTACCCTATTACCTACGTATGTACGTACATTTACAAAAAAGTGCTGCAGGATGTTAAGCATCCCGCTGCAGCGAGCCATTCAGCCCAAATTACGCTTTGATCTGAGCTGAGCACATCAGCTCTAAGAAGCGATAAACAGTGCTATCCAGGGGCTCTTATATACTGCTGGTGAAAAATTACGGTGCCGAGGCTGAAAAAGCACACTACAACACTCTACATCGATTATTGATTTTTATTGATTTTTATTATGCATATACGCAGACAAAAATCAGCAGCCAACTCCCAGGCTGAAAACACACACAAAACATATAGGCTATGCAGCCTGCTCAGCAGCGTTTAGCGCGGCGAACAGTTAGTTTCAAAACAATAGTTCCTTCTCTAGAAGGAACAAAAATATTTTAGCAATTGTATTTATATTAATATTAAATGAAAAATAAATTGGCCGTATTATTATTAAAAAGCACTTTATTTTTAATATTCTTTTTAATAACAAGTTTAGTGCGTCTAGTTTAGACTAGTTCAACTTGGCGATTTAGTGTTCTGCTTACGTGCTCAAATCAGCATAATAACCTGTCAGTCTTTGTTTAAGAATAACATTTTTCGCAAAGGTTTATACTTAGGCCTAAAAATAGTTATACTCATAGTGCCATTTGATCTTGATTTTGAAAAAATAGACTGAGGCATGTGCGATTCGAGTCTTTATGTAGATCCATTTATGTAGGTAGGTACGACTTGACAGTCATGCGTACCTAATAAAAAAATTACAATTAAATTAAATGCATTACAAAAAAACATCTTATGCACTACTAACAAGATTTGATGCACTAATAGCATCTTGCTCACATATTTCAATGTTTAATGAGCAAGAGCGCGTGGACTTGCTCAAACTAAACTTTGAACTTGTGAGTATGTACGATGCAAGTAGTGCATCAAATCTTTTTAAAAATAACTGTAATAGGCTGATAATTTTTTAAAACGTTAAAAACGCTTAAAACTCACGTTAATTAAAAAATTTTTGAAAAATGAAAAAGCCGTGCAATGGCGAAATTTTTTTGCCCATCTAGTGGTGCAAAAGGCAAGTTGCTACCCTTTGCCGTTCTGAATATATTATCGTTATTATGTTTCTCATGAAAATAAGGACAGTATAATACATTTAATAAACGTACTAATTATATTTGAATTGGGGAATTAGCCGGAGTCCAATTCGGCCGCGCGCAAAAGAACTGATTCTACTCATGCGTGGCTTGGCTTGCCACAGTCGTCGATTTTCCACGAAGCAGGGGAGGCGCGTGTGCACCTAAAACGGGGCTAGGTAGTGAGGTGCACGTGCTATTGAGGACTAGGGCTAGGATTCCCTGAGCTAGGCACATGTTTTAAGTTAGTTTTTACTTGTTTTCTCCGTTATATAAATTGTTTTATATTTTTCACAAATAAGTCTTTTTTAAAATAAAATATAGACTTTTTAATACTTGTTTGTGTGTCTTTTGGACCTTCTGTTGCCTTGGAGGGCTTTGTAGTTGCAGTGCGAGATTTCGTGTGTGATCCCGAACCATTTGGGCAGGGACGCACGGTCAGTTCTGGCCTTCGGCCCTCGCCTTCACGGTCTAAATTCCAAGAGCCCTGTGGTTTGCCGCATAACACGTGAATGATAGTAAATTATTTTTCGGTGAGTTTTTACTAAGATATTAGTTTGGTCCCCGGTTTTTGACTGCATTTAAGGGGGTAATTGCGTTTTTAGGTGTTTTTTTGAAAGGCCATAGCTCAGCGTTTACAAATTCAAATCACAAGCGGTCTTTTGCATTAGGTAGAACAATATCATTCCTAAATGTATGCCATGTATTGAAATTTAACCTGTGATTTTGTTTCCAGTATAAGCGACTAAAGAAAGGTCCTTTCCAAAATGTTACAATTTTTTACAAAAAGTTTGCGCCACAGCTCTGAATTATACGATTACCTGTTGGGGCTAAAAGTTTGTAAGGTTTTTGACATGTTTAAAATCCCCAGGCATGTCCCCCACTTTTTTAATAACTAGTCAATTTACTGAGAAAATAGCTGAAAAGCAAACGCACCGAAAATTTAAGATATTTTCTTGTAATTAAAACCTTCTAAAAATGTCCACAGGTGAAATTTCGAAAAAGTGAGAGACATGCCTGGGGATTTTGACCTTTACAGTGCTGTCCCAAAAATTTATGCTCAGGCGTCACTTATAACTTGAGTACTGGTGGCGCAAAGTTTACATAGGAATCACAAAAACCTCGAAAACGCAACTACCACCTTAACTCAAATAAAAATTAAAAAATTAAATTAAAATATAATATCAGGTTTACTAAACAAAAACTTTGGGTAGGCACCCCCGCCCCTGTTGCATGACCTTGATGACCTGATTTCACCAATCAAATCACTTTTAAGGGACTAAAACAAAAAAGTAGGCTGAGTACATATTCTTCCACTTCACCCTATTGTTGTTCTAGTATTATTAACATTTGTATTTTTAATTTTTTGTACTTATTGGTTTTGTTGTACGAAATAAAAGGTGCATAAAAATATTCATTGTGATCTTTTTAGTCCAGTTTTATGTGAAAAACCAATGGTTGCATTTAGGATAAATTTGCACGCTAGATTATTTAAAAACTTTTACTGATAGTCACATATATGAGGTCACAAACTTTTCCACAGATTTAAAGTGATAAACTTGAATTGACATAAAATGTAAAACAACACAACATACATATGTACCTAACACGTAAAACATTTCCGCCAATAAAAATCTGAAATATGTATGTGAAAAATTATCTGTAAAGATTATTGTATTATAGTACGGTAATAATTCACTTCATGAAAAACACGACGTTTTGAATACAACGTTTATAGCTAGAAATTAGTATTTTTCTGTATGCTTGATCAGGTTCAGTGAAGCAGAAAATGCTTTTCAAAAGAATGTTTAAATCACTTGCACTCCATACAAAGGTTAAATTCTCCAATATTAACAGTAACAGCACTGCACAAGGACAAACACAAATGCACAACCATATCAGCTAATAATCGATCAAAATAAGTTAATAAACATATGCAGATTTCGCAATTAGTAAGTTTACATGAAAACGTCAAAAATGAGTACAAAACTTAGGTTTCGGCTGTACCAACAGTTGAGCTGCCTAAAGCGATGTCTTGCATTCTAAGTTTTTTTAACAAAGCTGCTCTAAACCGGGGATGAAAACAGCAATATAAGTAAAAATTGCTGCTGATAGAAAAGAAAAAAGCAAAATTGCAGACTAGATCCACTAAAAGAAACAGTTTCTCATTCCGTGCCGCTTCTTGAATGTAACTGTAAGAGTGATTGACCAAAAAGTACTATATACCATAGCGTACATTCTTTCCTTGATAGCGCAAGTGCTTAAATAATTGCTGCAAACAAGCAGCTATTGCGTATATATTCCACGGAATGCAAGCACACAGCAACAAAATCGTTACACTAATATTTTTTCGCATTTCTGCTTTTTCCTGCTGTGCAGACTTTTTTATTTTAAACTTTGTTTTTACAATACCTACAATGACAGCTACATTAGTGCTGATCATAGCAGCAATCAACACCAAAAAAAAGACAGAATTGACGTACACAATTGTATCTCTAACAACCGAGCGAGAATAGTCAGTCAGGTCCAGCGTATATTCGTTACGATCTGGCTGAAATGCCGCTGACGGGGAAAGATCTCGATAAAAAAGTATATCCGAACCATAAAAAATACAACTAAAACCCAGCCCGCATAGTAAACAAACATAAAAAATTAGCTTGGTTTTCAACTGTTTTTGCTTCAGTGGAAACCACAGTCCACAAACTCTGATGCACGAAGCTCCCAGCAAAACACAAACACTGATTGTATTGAAAAATCTAGCGATATGTGTCTTAAAATTAAACGACCAGTTGTAAAAAAATGTCAAGTAACGAAAGTTATATATAGAATGCTGAATGCCTACAACTAAGTAGGGAATTCCCGACAACGTATCAAAAACTACAATAGCTTGATGAAAAATTGTATTCTGATCATGTTTAAATTCCTCACTCCGCAATACTATAAGGGACAAAACTAATCCCAGTATAGCTGCTAGCGGAAATATAATTCCTAAGTATCTGTCTCGAACATCATAAAACATGGTAAATTCGTCAAGCAAAAGCTGACATCTAATTAGACCAATGTCTACAACTTCACAACCGGAAAACTTCTTTCTGCTAGCAATCAGTGTGTAGTCTGTAAAGTAGTATGAGGTGTAGTCCCAAGATTCATATTTGAACATTTTTTTCTGACACTTGTAGGCTTCAACTCTGGCTTCCATTGGAATCAGCGAATCGTTCCTGAATATAAAAAATTCAGTTTGACATTTTCAGCTTTTAGACACGTTTCTTGAAAGACAAGTTGAATGTTGCTTCGGCAAGCTCTACTTGATGATTTTTGTGACTATGTACTGAAAAACGTTGCCTAACAAGACTAATGTTGTTTTAGCTAGTTTATGATCAACGTAGTGATAACTTTAGACCATGAGTAGTTTTTTACTGACACTAGGCGATGCCACAAATACTTTTTCATAGTTAGTGTTACTTAAAAAACTACTTTTATAATCGGACTTTTTTTTGAAATTTTAATTATCGGTTATATATAATTATTGTATCAATATCTAGCAAGCAGAAAAAACAAAACGTACCAGTATGGCATTTTTTCAACACTAGTTGAATTGTCTTTTTTCTGATCTTCAAAATAGTCATGAAAAGGACAAAATGATGCTACCAGCGTGTTCACTGACAGAAAATAAAAGTAGAAAAACCAAGTTAGAAAAATCTTCATCTTGATAGCAGTACAACAAGGTCTAGCTGAAAAATATTTTGCATACGATTCTGGAGAAGTTTATATCGTTCTTTTCACAATACTAAAACTCAAAAGATAAGATTTTTAATCAAACTAAAACAATAGACTCGTGACAAAATATGTAATAATTGGTGCTAGATTTAGACCAAGCAAAACACCCCCTGAACTATCGTTGCTGAGAAAACTTATAGAAGATAAAGAGAAAAGTGCAGAAAATTTGAAAAGATCAAGAAAATATTTATCAACTTATGAAGACTAGGATTATCAAGTTAGGTATCAATTAATGCCTAACTAATATCAAGCTAATAAATAAGATATGACAGGTGGGGGGGCAAATCTTTAAATTTCAGAAGGCTCTTAATTTGTTCTAGTTCATTTTTAGATAGACGTGTTTTGCCAAGAACAAGTTAAGTTAAACAGTGTTGTAGAGTAAGATGCGGAGATTATAATTTAGTTTATTTTCGATTTTTAATCAATTTCATGCACTGACTGGGGCACAAAAAAACTGGCTGGGACATATAAACATTGAAATGGACAGTATGGACAGTTGTGAATCAGCCCCCTTTATGAAATTTTTCAGGGGCCATAATTTTTCATACGGTAGTGGGAGAATAATAATTTTAACGTCATTTGAGAGGAAATTGTTAGAGCTTTTAAATAATGGGTCACATGGCCTTAAACTTGACGTTAAGCTTGCGTAATAATTTAGAATTGGAAGTTTAAACGTTGAAACGTGAATGGTATACGTCAAGTAGGTTATCATTCAAAAGCGTCTACTGTTCTGAGTTGAAAGGCGTCAAATTTATGTTTTTACGTTAACGTTGAGGCAAGTTATGACGGTCTGAATATTTGAGAATTAAATGACAGTATAGTATCATCTTACATTCGTCGTGGTAGATGTTCGAGCCCGAAAATGCCAGTATGGAAATTTTTTATTTTTTTGAAACCGGTGTAGTGGTTAAACGGTTTCCTTTACGAACTGACTTTGAATAAAAAACTTTTGGCCACGCTATTGGCTATCTGATAACGTATAAATGACGTTTCTGCGTTGAGCGGATCCTGAGTTATTATCGTAATTATTTTTGAGCAAGAAAGTTTATATAGTATAGTAAGGTAACGACTGGGCATATACAGACAAGTATATGCCCATGCAGAAACTGACACGCTGCATTTATATTAATATTAAAAATGCATTTTTATACAATTTTAATATTATTTTAAATACATCTTAGCTCATGTATTTGCTTTTCAACCCGAAATTTGTCCTTGAAGTCACACTGGCATGGCTATTATTTTTGTGTTAAGGGGCCCAGTCCTTTGCCGTATTAACCCGCCGTCCTCAGATCACATATCACGTGATAAATTCCCAATCGGGGACTATAGTATATATTTGACAACTGACATATTTATAAAAGTCAACTGAACTTCTGAATTATTTTCAGGAAGTGGTGATATTTGTTAAGCGGCCAAATTTTGAACCTACTGCCACATAACAAAACCTGCGCTTCACTGAGCATTATGTGACTTTTTTATCCCAGAAGTAGTATTTTCATTGTGGCAGGATTAAGATTTTGTACTGCGACGTCAGCCGTCAGCCCAGCCTTCTACAGTCAGATACAGTCAATGTTGTAGTTTATTACTAGCCTTCGCCCTTCAAGTAAGGCGGTAAGCACGGTTGCTTACTACTCTAGGGTGAAGCACATTATTATGCCTACATGGCGCGAAGATTTCACAATTAATTTTATGAATGATTGTAAAACATCAAGAACACCAGTTACGTGAAGGTAGTCAGAGTTGACAGCATGGACTAAAACGGCACCAAAAATTTGATGCTAATAGGTTTAACAAAAATTGTACTCTCAACATGCCTTTGACTTAAAACAACCATCTTTTGCGAGCAACCATAGGCAATTACAGCAAAAACTTTTATATTTTTCCCGTAATTATAGGATTTTTCTTCCGCAAACTTCGGGTTATCACTAATCAATTGGACTTGCAATATTGAATTTACATATTTATTTAAAGTCTCCAATAGACCAATTTTGGTCTAAACATCAAAAATTTCCCGATTTTTTTCTGGGGGCTGCCGCCCCCAGACCCCTGCTACTTTTGGGCGGTGAGCATTCATTCGCTCGACTTTCAATTGCTCGACTTTCATTTGCTCGACAAAAATTAAATTAATTTCCAATACGGCCTATGTTTACGTTGCGATTGCTCGAGTTCGGATGTCGTCAGCCCTTTATGACCCCTTTTTTTCTTTATACTTATTCACACATATATCTAAAAATATAATTTTTGTTTTTTTTTTTTTGGTATATTATTATTTTTTTCGTGTAGTTATGTCGGTAGTATGTGGCTTTTGGGCTTAGTGTTATTTGCTTTTGTCTTGTATTAAAGGGGGGGCTACCTGAAAAAGTGAAAATTTAAGGTTCTCCGATTCACTTCAAATTTGCACACAATGTAGCCCCAGGGAAGGCGCATCGCAGATGTAACAAACTGGAACCAATGCTTTTGCCAATTTTTCACTAGGGGCTCCCAAAAACTCAATTTTACGTGTAAACCATAGGCGCAAAAAAGTTTTTTGCCTGAGCAATGACGCCAAATGTAAAATCACTCAAATTTGGCGGGTCCAAAAAACGGCCGTTTTTTTACATTTCGTCCTCGATTTTAGATCTGAAAATACATATCAAAAATCCGGATCATACGATTTTGTGCATGCATGTGGGCTGCTACTATGCCAAGTTTCAGTCTGATTGGCTTGATGCGGTTTGTGTTAGAACTGTTCAACTAAGGGCTACTTTTAGGCTTTTTTGCGTTCTTTTGCGTATGTAAATTACACTGACGAACGCACTGAACCAAAAGTGCACCTTCAAGCTTAATTGTTCTCATCTGACGTTGGGGTGCCTTGGGGGAGTAACATATGTGAAATAAGCAAAATTAGAGAACTTTGATTTTTGACCTGGGTAGCCCCCCCACAGTTTCAGTGCATCACAGAAGCCTGCAGGATTTACCGCTGGCTCATGCGCGTGTTCTGTGCAGCAAGCAGAGAGCACTGTGTCTACGTGTGTGTGTGTGCGTGTGTATGGATGCGTTGTTGTGTGTGCGTCTCTACACTATACTGCATTAACGACAATTGTTTTTAATTTGCCTCAGCGGCCGTGCATACTAATTTCAGTCAATGCACTGAAACTAAAAATGCATGTTAATCATGCGAAGTTTCAGTGCATTAAACTGAAGCCTGCTGCACTGACAAGTGCAGCTACAGCTACGCTTTAATTTCAGTTGAACTAAATTGAACGAAAACGAAATGAAAACGAAAACGAAAGCGAAAACGAAAACGAAATGCACGAAAACCAAAAAAATTCTAATCCCACTTAAAAGTTTTAAACCAGAACACTGATTTAATAAGTTTTTAATGGATGCGAGTGCCTGTCTTTTTCTTCTGTCCTGAGTAGTGCTTTGCTATTCATGTTTGCCGCTCTCATTCTCAGCTGCGTAGGTAAATATACTAAACTTTAAAGAAACATACCGCAATAAACTTGACACCTGAGACCGCCCCAGCTGCCAAAATACACAACGAGCGAAAACGAAAACGAAACAAAGAACCAAAACGAAACGAAATTAAACAAAAACAAAAACAAAAGCAAAAACAAAAACAAAATTATCACCAACTAAAAAAAAAACGAAACCCACCCCACATACTTTCTTGTGCACTTTGTGTGTTCGTATGGTGTGCGTGTGTCCGTGCGTGTGTTGATGCGTAGCCCAGGTTGACTATCGATATTGATTGTCGATAGCAATATTTACAGACGATCCAGTGATTGATTTGACAGTGCTCTATTGATTATTACTGATTTTATTGCAAATTTTAGACGGCTTGGGCACATTTACATGTTTACAAAATTTGACCAAATGTATTATGTATTACAACTGCTTAACACTGACTGCGTTCCTAAGCAATGAATTTTTTCAAGCAAGTGAGACAAAAAACTATCGTTATGCTTACTTTTTTTACCCAATCCCAACTATTTATATTTAGTCAGTTTTTTTAAATACTTTTATTAAAATAATGTATGGGTGAATAAAATATGTGGCCAAAGCGCGTCGTTTCAGTGTACAGTAAACTTTTATTTGCAGTTTTGTGACAAAAATTATATAGGAGTTTTCGAGTTTGCGATCTAGAAAACAAACTGGTGCAATGCGTTTTATTTTCAAATGTTCGTGCCAAAAATTTTACTTTAAAAATAGATCAGTACCACAGTTGTTGTAAATGAAAATTCGGGCCTATGAGACTCGGGGGCTGTGGTGTAGTGGTAGCATGCTTGACTTCAAAGCAGGCGGCCCGGGTTTGATTCCCGGCGCCTCCATTTCTTTCTTTCTTTCTAAATTGGGGCATCCTCATTCTATTCAACATAGTGGCGACCGTGACAGGACGGAGAGGATAGGGCCGGGTCCTCAGGACAGCTCTATCTCCGAACCGTCTTCGGAGATGGGTTAGGAGCCCCATGCCCTGGGTTGAGGTTGGCACTTCAACCCTTACGGTACTCGCGCTGTGTGCAGTATGGATGTGTACATAGTACCTTTCTGATTGGTCCCTCGGTTAAGAGTAAGCCGGAAAACCCTCGGTTTCGGTTAGGGGTGAACCGGAGAAAACCCTCGGTTTTGGTTAAGGGTGAGCCGGGTTAAAACCTTCGGATTTGGTTAGGAATCGTTTTGGGTTGATTGAGAAATCCTGTGGTTGCGGGTAAGCCAGGAAACCCTGAGTGTGGTGTGACTGAAGTAGGCTTGGAGGCCTACGTGTGAGTGTGCTCCGCCCTTGAGGCCCGGGAGCATGAGTATCGATCGAGTATCGTTGCAGGGTCGCAACGATGTCGAAGGGGGACCCTGTTGTAAATGAGAATTCGGGCCTATGAGACTCGGGGGCTGTGGTGTAGTGGTAGCATGCTTGACTTCGAAACAGGCGGCCCGGGTTCGATTCCCGGCGCCTCCATTTCTTTCATTCTTTCTAAATTGGGTCATCCTCATTCTATTCAACACAGTAATCAAATTCCTAGCCAATTTTTAGATAGTAGAACGATACATCTAGTGTTGGACACGGGCAGGGTGTGGCAAAGGTAATGCACCACGGGCATTTAGAGATCTCTTAGGTACTTCACTTTACTTTACAACAAAACACGTTAAGATAATAATTGAGTTCGGGCTAAGATGAGTAAATTTAGTTTGTGCTGCTTTGCTCACTAGGTGGCTGTTCAAAATTTGAATGAATAATTGATTGATTGAAAGACTCGACTCGGCAAAAGAAGGACTGTTATGAAACTAGTGTCCCAGTAGATGACGAAACCCGCAGGCAGGGTGGGGCAACAAAAAATCCAAAACTCTGACCTACGTAAAGCGTTATTACTCAACAATTACTGTGGGTTAATGCTGTCGAAATCTCAAAAGTCTTGAGCTTAATGCTATTTAAAATATTATTAAAATATTGAAATAAAATACAAGTTGAAGCTCGGCTTAACATCTCTATTCGAAATTAATACACGACTTCTGACAAATAAAAACTACGTGTATGCCGCGCTTAATTTTACCGATACGGTAAAATAATACTCACTGTCGTCCTTCGTAAAAATATACGCTCGTCCACAAAAGTGCCTTTTGTTTGCAAATTTCCTTCCATTAAATCAAAGTTCAAAATGTTCTAATTCAGAGGTAAAGTCTCAAATGTAAGTACATCCGAAATTAAAAAATTTTCTGATAAAAAACTTGGTGTGTGCCGCGCCTAATTTTACCGATGCGGTAAAATAATACTTAATGTCGTCATGTGGGAAGAAGTACGCTCGTCAACAAAAGTGCTTGTTTCTTATTTTTTAAAAAAATTGTGCGTCGACACACTATGTGTATAAGCTGGCCAATCTGTTTGCTGATCTTTCATGTCCCTTTTGTATGATGTCTGGCTTACAAATGGCGATTGGTCCATGATAATTGTCAATCAATATCGGTAGTCTTGGGTCTGGAATTGATTATTTGGCACCACACAGCATTGTACTATTTGCTCAGTGAACAAAAAATTTTAAAGCAAAAAGCTCTCTTTTTGCAAACTTTGAGCTTAACTGCTTTGGCAACACTACCACCTTAAAGCATATGCATGTGAATTGTGCATATAGTTGTATTGTGCACTATCATGTATTTGCTTAAGGTGGTAGTGTCGCCAGAGCAGTTTTGCTCAAAGGTTGCATTGCAACCAGCAGCAGTTTCATGCAAATTCTTTTAGTAATTTTCTGCTGTCAAAACTCTGTACTTACACTAAGTTTGTCCCTGCCGCGTAAAATTTTTTAAAATGCTTCGAAATCGCAAACGCTCCCTCCTGGCCAACGCCACAGCCCGACATGTATACCTATATTTGTTTATTATACAGGTTTTAAAATCCAAGGTGACGTCAAAATTTAATTTTGCGCCATGGATATGCAAGTACCTTATCGTTAGATAGTCGTTGACAGCGACCACTTTTATTTATCTTTACGTACATAAAGTCACATTTTTGATCCTTCTATAAGAAGGAACTATTGTTTTGAAACCAACTCTGCATAGTGTGAAATGTATGATTAACGTGTAAAGTCTACTTGGGAATTGGTGCTCACAATTTTTTTCAAATCGCTGTTTAGCAATTCACAATGGTCAAAATAAAATCACATTACCGATGCAGTAAATTATGGTTTTATTCAAATTATTTTATGATTTTATAATTTTACAAAATGTTTGTTTTCCAAAAAGTGTGTAAGTTCTAATCACGTATTCAGTTATAGCCTACACCGTTCAGCGGTGCCGCAATGGCTAGGCGTAAAAGTCTTACCACAACTCCGGCCTAATAAAGCTAGCTCAGTGTAAATAAAAACCTAGCCAAAGGGTTGGTCCAGGGTTTATTTGGTGCGATTTCCTGGCTATGGAATTCTCACTCAGCAAAGGTACCTAGCCCCCTTTAAGCCTACCTCTCTATTACTAAAAAATTCATTAAATTATATAAATATTCATTTAAAAATTCATATAAATTAATTTAAACACTTTAGTTATGTCCCCTCCTTCAAAAAAACTGAATTACAAAGCTTACCTATGCTTGGATTAAATAATGTAAACTTTTTGTAATAAAATGACAACACCGCACCAGCAAGCCGAAATTATGGCCAGGGGGGCGTCATAAAGTTAAAACTTCAAAATTATACATCATAGATTATTAAATATGCTTATTTCATTTACAGCAATATAGACATAACTTATACAATAATTAAATTAAAATTAATGAAATTGTATTACGCTTCTTATCTAGTTTTAAGCAACTTTTAAAAATAAGCCCCCGACAAACAAAAATTTTCACACACAAAACATGCAAACTGCTCGGTGGCCAGCTTTAGCCAAAAAGCAATATAAAGGCCTGCCGCCGCTGGGGCGGCGGCAGGAAAAACAGAGCTTTTTGCGTTCAAATTGTACGTTCACTGAGAAACTAGTTGTATGCGATACTGTGTTAAATAATTGATGCCAGACACTAGACTACCAATATCTACCAATATCTTGAACCAATCACCAATTGTAAACCAGACATCACACCAGTGGTGGCAACCTAGTTTTTTTCAAAACTAGGTAAAGTAAAGTAAAATTTGACAAAACTAGGTAAACTAGGTAAAAGTACCAAGTTTTTACCGAGTTTTGTGAAAAAACTATGTAGTACTTTGCCAAAACTAGGTAGTACCTAGTTTTTTTTTAAATTGACGTTATCATCTATTAACCGTTACTATACAAGTTATCAAGCATATTCTGTTCCATTACCTAGTAATTGAAGCTTAACGGGTATGACTATAACCACTGATGTCTGTCTTGGGCCAGGGTTTGAACAACATCATCCCATCGATAGCCCGCGTTCCTGTATGTAGCCAGGTAAGGCCACAGGTCCCTTTCCACAACCTGCCGCCAGGACAGGTCAATGGAGGACATTGGTTAACAGTGTTGGCATGGATCCGGAGCCCATCAGATTGCTGCAGCAGCGATAACGATGGCACAAGTAAGTAAGTATAACCACTTTTTGACTTATTCTTCTCTTGCTGTGCTTCAATAAACCTAAAAAGGTTGTCCAAAGGCGTTTGGCCTGAAAATTCAGATAGACCACAGTTTAAGTAGCATTCCCTAATATTGTCTAGTATATATTATTTTGTATGTCCGGACTTGAGAAATTTTGCCAAAAAATGGGTCTTTTCTGTTAATCCCCCTACTCCGGAAAAGGAAATTTACTGAACCTGTTGAAATAACTTTGTTACCGTGAAATTTTATTTTTTTGTTTTCATCTAAGGATACAATACAATTTTTAAAACTAATTTCAACAGCTCCAAATACAGAAACTCGTTCCAGAAGACAAAACATCAGCATTGAAAAATGTGAATTTTTTAAATTCATGAATTTTTCAAAATGCCTCTTTTTTACCCTTCTCATGTGTACCCATGTACATTACTCTACAGCTTAATCTCATCTGTTTTAACTGCGTGCAAAAAGAGTGCTGCGCTAGCATCCCGCTGCATTAACCATTCGGCTCTGTAAGAAACGATGAACCGTTTGTTTTGCAGGCGTATTTATATACAGCTCATATACATTACATTGTCGACGCTGTGAAACAATCTAATCACAGCTACCACACTCATTTATTGGTACGGTTGAACCGAAAAAAGTATGAATTGAGCAGCCGTTCTGCCGTTTCGATCGGACGTCCGTCATCTGTTTGTCCGTTTGTACCAATGTCCGTACAAAAGTATGAATAGACCTTAGCATATACAATTAGCTAACTTCTGTTCACTTCACACATCTGTTAGAGCTTCTTTCGTCATGTACCTTTGCGGTAGGTTAGCCTGCGGGCAGAACTTTATAATGCATGTAAAACTCTTAGGAAAACGTAAAGGGAAAAGACTCAGTATCTGGTATATATCACATACAGCTATGTCATTATTTAAAGACAATTTTCTTTTCTTGTCTTGGAAAATTTCTTTGTTTTTATTTTCTTTCTTTATCAATTTCTTGCAATTTCTTTCTTTTTATTTTTCTTGGTGAAGAACGTCGGATTTCTTGAAAGACTAATGATTGATGAAACCTAGTGGATAACTTTTGAAGTACATACTATAGTTTGTGCGTGTACGTCTAAGCTAGTATTCGCGGTTTGAGATCAATAAAGGTTAAAAGTTCACATACATATGTTGATTTGATGCTAGGCATCCAGCCACACTAACAGCTTTCCAGACAACTATGTAATCTGTCAAGTTACGTAAGGTTTGGCAGCTGGAAACTGGGCTGTCCAAAATTTCTTTCAGTTTCTTTCTTTTTATTTTTCTTGTGGAAGAAGAATTTATAAATTTCTTTCTTTTTCTTTTTCTTCAAGAAAATGCAAGACTTCTTTTTCTTGTCTTTTTCTTGTCTTTAAATAATGACTTAGCTGTAGTCCTTCTGGAAATGGGCATTGGGTACAAATACTATCACTTTTAAAAAAGACCAGGCACTAAAGAAACGATTAGAGGCTTCAATGAAGATTAGGGACAAATCAGGGCTAAATATTCGTTACCCTTATGCATGCAAAAATTATCCACTGTTGAAAAAATTTTACCTAGTTTACCTACTTTTGAAAAACTAGGTGGTAGTAAAAACAAAACTAGGTACCTAAAAGTAAAACTAGGTAGCCCGTAGCCGAAAATGAAACTAGGTAGTACTTAGTACTTTTACTCAGTTTTAAAAAAACTTGGCACTTAAGTATTGGTACTTGGTACTTAACTTAACTTGGTACTCACTGCTAACTGTATAGTGTATACTACATCAATTTTGATGAAACTTGGCAGAAATAATCGCCTTAACATATATTTTTAAAATACATAAAGAACATTGTCTTACATATCTTTTACTGAAAAAGTTTTACATTACAGTTGCGCAAATACGACTGCTTTCGCGACACTACCCCCTTAATGCAGCGTACAGTGTTTTTAATGTAAAAAATTTCGGAAAATTTGCGAATTTGCTAGCTTCTGGACCTGGACCCTAGCCAACCCATGGATTTTGGAATTTTGGGTGTTTTGAGCTCTACTAAGTTCGATGCTGCTGTCGTCGAAAATTAGCGCACCTGTAAAGCGAAACAGAAAAGGTGGTTGAACTGTGCAAATAATTATAACTAAATGAACGAAAACGAAATAAAAACAAAAAAAAAAAAAAAAAAATAATAAAAAAAAAAAAAAAAAAAAAATAGTGTTGAGCGATAAGGGAGCGAAGGATAAAGGAAAGTTGAAACGTAAAGGTGAAGCGTGTGCCTCGCGAGAACGTTATAACTAGGGTTGGGAACGGCCGGAAAATTTCCGGAAATTTCCGGAAATCACCAGAGGTACTTTTCCGGAATTTCCGGAAAATTTCTAAGCCGGCTTGGAAAGCTTCTGCGCTGGTTTTAAACTTTTGAATTGACGGTTTTTTAGGTATTGCTGATCAGCAATGAGTCTTAAATGCAGTGGGAAGCCTTGTTTTTTTAATTTTTTGCTAATTTTAAAAGGAAAATTATTATTTGTACCTGCCAAAGTACTTCCATTTACCTCCCTCATTAATATTAGAAAGTACTTGCAAATTCCTCCCTTGTGACCTTTGTGTGACCTTTGTTAGTCTGTACTTAGTTGATGTAGACGGCTGATCGCGTGTCCGCACAATATTGTAAAAATTACAATAAAAGGAAAGAAACTGAAATGTCAAGGAATGAGACTCAAATGACACCACCAACGAACACACTAATTACTCTAATTCTCAATTTAAACCACTTCTAGAAGAATATAGTTTTACTATGCCCCCTGTTTTTGTGTGACATGGTGTGTGATCACGGCGTACTTCCACTCGCTCGACTTTCATGTACTCGACAAAAAATGTAATAAATTTTCAAAACAGCCAATATTTCCATTAGTTTGCGACTGCTCGACTTTCGTATAGTTCAAATTATGTACCATTCATCATTAAATTTATTATTTAAATTCAGTTTTAGATAAAATAATTCTAATTCAAACTAATACTAAGATGAATTAATTTTCTAAAATTTGAAGCGAATCGGAGAACCTAAAGTTTTGACTTATACAGGTAGCCCCCCCCTTAATATCACTAAGTGTGTGCGTGTGTTGGTTTGTATGCATGTGTCATAAGCCAGCCGTATATACATTACAGTAAAAGGGTCACTAGGGAGGAATTTGCAAGTACTCTGTAATATTAGTGAGGGAGGTAAATAGAAGTAATTTGGCAGGTACGAAAAATTACTATCCATTTTAAAAACCACTTTGATGCCCATCATCCTAATTTTGACCCCGCCTGACAAACAGCTTTTGCGTGAGAGAGTTTGTCTGGAAGCAAATATGGCTGTCAAATCATTGCATTGTGCCGCTAATTTTTTTGATCCGCGATTTATTGGTGCCAAATGCACAGAAGAACAAGAATATTTTGGAACTGAAATTATGTGCTCACCACCAAGGCGGAGGGGCCTACCCAAAATGTTTGTGCTGTTACATGTATGTATGCGTAGGACTCAAACAGTCACCATCGCTGACAAAACGACCATATGTAGTATAGTTTTAAAAATGTTTCTAACAGAGTGATGTTTTTCTAATTAAAGATTGCTATATTCAATCAGAAATTCTAAGGGTGGAATGCATAAAGGCAGTCTTACGTTAAAACCAGTCTAAGGCGTTCTATTTCAGTAATTTAGAACCTCGTAACGAAAAATTCTACACGTATAGTAGAGGAGCGTAATGTGAACCACCTACTTTTTTGGCTTTGCAACGGTTAGACAAACCCAAATATCTCAAGTTAAACTACGGAATTTAGCACAAAATTTTGTTAGAATTTAAACTAACTATCTGGTGTGCTTTATAGTAAAAATCGTGTTCCAGCGTTTATTATTTCCGAAGTTACAGCCCAAAACATAATTAAAATCTGGTTAACATAATTGCTTCTGGTTCACATTTGGGAGCGGGTCCTAAAGTGAACTGTTGGGGTCTCTTGGTTGAACCAGTGCCAATTTTGGCGTCCTATTCAACTCAGAAGGTATGAAAACGAAATAAATAGAGAGTTCAGAAGTAACCAAAGTCAGTGATACAAAATACTTCTTACGTGGTGCCATAAAAACTTTTCGAGGTCAGGTACAACGTAGCCTTTTTTACAGAGGAAGTTTTTATTAAAAATCACTAATTTTGCAATATGTTACAGAGAAATTTGCCCAACTTAGGTAAAAAATTACCGAACTGTAATCACTGCAAAGTTTTCACTGAAGAATTTTAACGTTATTCCTCCATTTTGGCCAAAAAACTTCGAATTGGTTCACTTTTGGGGTCATTTAAAAATATCAATTATTTTAGTATACCAAAAATTACAGTAACTTCTAAGCAAAATAAACACAACCAGTAAACTCAGCTGCTTTTTTTACCCATATATGCCAAAAATTATTATATGTTACAGCTGAAATTTTTTCAAAAATGGCCTTTTTTCAAATTTGGACAAGTAGCATTTTCGGTCGGACAAAACGGTTTTTTTGAGTACGTGTTTTCGATTAACCATTTCTCGCAGCCAACTGAATATTTTAAGAATGAACTCTTTTGGGCATTTAAGCTCCTTGTATCTTTTGATGTAAAAAACATGGTCAATTAACTAGCCGGCATAGAATAGCCATAGAATAGAATAGAATAGCATTTTTAAAGAAATAACTGAAAATATTTTCAGTTAAAGTTATCAGTTACAGTTAACTGTAACTTAACTGATTAAAATTTAGCAAAATTAACTGATAACTGAACTGATTTAATTTTAACCTAATCAGTTAACTGATTAACTGAACTGATTAAGATTTCGATAACTGAAAACATCCCTACTAACAGGTCGATTCATACTTCCAGCCGTTTGCGCGTTCAATATTCACTTAGCTTATACCTACAATAATTTAGTGCCGTGACATCTCCGAAATTTCGTACATACCGAACATACGGCTGTGTGAACCGTCTGCTATCAAGAAACAGACTAAAAACGCAATTAATATCTTTACTATGTATAAAACAAAGCTATATAATAAGTATAAAACAAACCTATATAATAAATATTGTGCAACCTATGAGTACAATTGCATTAGCAATACAAGCACACATATGGGTGGGTAGTGGGTAGTTGAGAAAATATGGGGGGGTCACTATAAAAGGCGAACCAAAACTTTACAAATTATATCGACAATAACAGGGGTTCTAAGTGTTACCATTACGCAATATAGTTTCTCCTGGGGGGGGGCTTAAGGTTGTCAAGGTTGTTAAGGTTTATACATGTCGCCCGACACGTTAGTGCTTTCTGCACCCTATTCGTGCGAATAATTAGGAAAAACATTTTTGACGCTTAGTTGTAGTTGCTCCTGGGGGGGGGGGGGGTGGCTTAAAAACCAACATCGACGAATAATATGCCGGATTAATGATTACTCTCACAAAGTCACAAGGTTCACGGTTTGCTAAAAAGAATGACAATATTAAAAAATAGTTTGATTTCAGTAAAAAAGTCGTATTCCACTGTAGAAATAAGAAATACAAAAGTCAAAGTTTTTGGACTACTGGTCAACCGGCTGGGCTTTGCCAACTGGGGAGTTCAGTATTAAATTTTGAAGACAATATACTTAAATTATCCTAATAGCATACTGCAATATTATATCTAATAGAACCATCTACAAAATTGAGCTACATACTTTACATGTTACAATCAGTCATAAGAATTCATACTATACTTTTTAGGCGGAATGCTAAAAAACAATATCGAAGGGACCTTTAATAGCTAAATAGAATATAACTACAGAATTGCAGTACAAATAAAGAAAAAAGGTCAATCGCAGTTGATTAAACATAACGGATTTATTAAAATTTATACGCTAAATAACTTATCCGAGATAGATTTAGATTTTCTGCACTAGCGAAGTGTCGCCCGGATAAAACATGGTATACACAGCGACCTAAGTTACGTTAATAGTTACAAATTGGGTATGTTATGACCATGGAGTTAAAACAAATTTAAATCTAATTCATTCAATATTTTAGAAACTGATCCAAGCCATTAACTTTCAGTCATGTCATGTCAAGACTTTCT
Organism: Trissonchulus sp. WLG1_4; assembly: GCA_030248245.1. Lineage (NCBI taxonomy): Eukaryota > Metazoa > Nematoda > Enoplea > Enoplida > Ironidae > Trissonchulus > Trissonchulus sp. WLG1_4. Next base: position 35,925 of record JASANF010013803.1, read on the forward strand.
GCAGATATTTTTTCGGAAAGTTGGTACTAGACTGTCTTGAAAATGTCAACACAGTATTTAAATAAATTCAGAAAATCCTTATAAATAAAAAAAATCCTTTCTACATAACTGGACAGAATAACACTACTGTAGTTAATAATATTTTGAATCTTTTATATATACATATAGACAATATAATATCAGACCAATAAATTACTAATTATAATATACATAACGAATATATATTAGCTTTATTACAACTAAAACCAAAACGTATATATAGTTTCAAATAAACTACTATTCGATTCAAGCTATAACATTGCGTTCTGCGATCAAATTGAAACTTGGTGCATAGCACTTTACAACGTCATTTAAAAAACATAACATGAAAGTTTTACTCTTTACTTGATAGTTGCCGTTCACAGCAGTGCATTACAATAACCTGGCGTCTAAGCTTGAATCGAACCTACACCTAATCGAATGTTTACAGTGGAACAAATGGAACTATTATTAATGGCAAGTTGTGAGTGTCATAATTTGTACCATTGGCACGTAATTGGCTAGTGGCAGGATAATCTCATCTATATTTCAGAATCAAATTTTCGGCTTCCGAGTGCACAAGTTTATCCTGAAATATAATAATCGTCAGTAAAATATAACATAAGAATTACTGTAAAATTAATTATTACTATTAAATTATACTTAATAAATTAAGTAAAATATAATAAAGTAATTACATACTAAAATAATCGTATTAAGTATAATTGGGCGAAAGTTAAACCCACTTTTAGAAAAGACCTGAATATGATACTAAAAAGTTGTCATATTGTATAAAAGCTAGATAGCCATCTCTTTTTCAAACTTTCAGCCACTGACGGCTCGATTTACAAATACGGATTAGCTAGATTAGAATAACTCAATGAATCCAAACAGCTGAATTATTATAGTTTCATCTAAATCCACTTTTTTATCTTTTGTACGGTATTTTGGCAAAAAACTCTGCAAAAAAACAAAAGAAAAAAAGTCAGACGGACTTCTTCGGAAACTGGAGCGGACTGGACGGTTTTATCAAGCCACAGCATGCTTTGCGGGACGTCACCCAAGGCGATGTAGCACTGAAACAAATCAGACATGCAAGCAGCTATGAGGAAGGACCCCCCCTCAAATCGAGGGGCCCGAGGAGAGGGTCCGGAAAACCTGGGCAAAACTAAGGGTCAATTTCTTAAAATGAATTAAACGGATTAGATTAAATTTTGTTATGCCAATAACTCATGACAGCAACTAATTGTAACACCTCCCGCTTGTGCACAAAATTTTCTTAGTCTACCTCAACATCGAGATAAGTTATTAGGCAAACAAATTTTTATATAATCCGTTTAATCCTTTTTAGGAATAAGTAAAAATGACACTGTTTTGCGAAAATTTCACAAATTTAGATTTTAAATTTAGCAAAAATTGGGGTATTTTTGGTCGATCATTGGGGGAGTCATAAAATAAAGTTACTTTGATATATTATACCACTTTACTAATCGCTTCAAAAACAGCTTTCACTAAAATCTAAGTGGGAAATCGTTACTACCACCTATACGAACACTAACACATTAACCCAGCTGCCTAAATCAGCCTCAACGAAAACGCGAAGTGCGAAGTCAGACCCCTAAAACACAATTGGTCGATTACAATCCACAAGATACCCTAATTAAAGCCATTAAACCCAGCTAACGTTAGGCCTACCTAATACACACACTATGACTCAACCGGTAAAGTCCCACCCACAGAATAGTTTCCTAGCCTCATCTGAAACTCTAGCTTACTTTTGCTATAAAAAGTTCATTCTCCTTCCAAGGCCCCGTGTAGTACTCTTCAGCCTAAAAATAATATTTATATAATATTCATACCAGTATATATACATTTACGACGCATACGTATAATTAAATTATTATAAAAATGCCCTTTCACCAAGGGCAGCAGTGTGGGTAGAATAGGAAAGTTATCTGATCTGTAGCGGTAAAATGCTAATAAGCTTGTCAAACACCCGGGACAAGTTTTGCAGCCGAATAGGGAAATTGAGCTTGCTAAATGAAGTGGACAAGCGTTGCGTCAGAATAGCAGTCGCCCTGCTACACGTTAGTGTTTTCTGCACCCTATTTGCGCGAATAATTAGGAAAAACATTTTTGACGATTACTAATATCAGGACTTAGGTGTATAGATTATAAAGTATCAATATATGCTCAACTTAACATTGTATTATAGAGACATTAATGATTAATATTCAATACGAATCATAAAATGTTACAATACAACCTTATAACTTTAGTTAATACAAATAACTATATTATCTATATAAGCTTATACACAACAATAAAAACGAATGGCGATCGATTGATTATATATATATATATATATATATATATATATATATATATATATATATAGTATGGATTAACAATGATTTGTTCTGGACATAGCTTGCCTAGTAAATAACATCAAGAACCAATTAAGTACACGACACGTTCCGGCAACAGTGCAGCTGATGATAATGGCTGATTAATTCGCGCGAATAGGGTGCAGAAAGCACTAACGTGTCGCATGGCGACTGCTATTCTGACGCAACTCTTGTCCGCTTCATTTAGCAAGCTGAGTTTCCCTATTCGGCTGCAAAACTTGTTCCGGGTGTTTGACAAGCTTATTAGCATTTTTCCGCTATAGAACAGCTAACTTTCCTATTCTACCCACACTGCTGCCCTTGGTGAAGGGGCATTTTTATAATAATCCTATTTCTTTTTCCGCCGCAGCCATTTTACTTGACGACAGGAAAGCTGACACTGAAATTGTACTATATTTGTATGAAAATAATACATTCTGAAAAGTTATAGTCGCGCATGATGCTACCTACTTATTTCTACAAACCCACACACTAACAGTGGCCTGTTTCATTATTTTGGGTTAACACAATAATTTTTGGTCACAGCGACGTTATATTCGCGTTCGGCAAATCAAATGAACTTTTTTCACAGTTTTTTGACAAAATTGACAATATTAAAAAAAATTCAAAATGTCAAAAATTGACCATTCGGGCACTTTGCCAGGGCTGCGAACGTGAAACAGTGCACACCACGCGGACCAAACAACATCAACTGACACCCCCGCGCCTATGTATTAAGATGCAATAGAAATACAGAACGAGAGGTTATCCATAAAAGCGTTATACATTGAGAAAATCATGAAAAATCATCTTTCCAACGGTATCACAGGCAGTGCAACCGCTCTGGCTACTACGAAAACCTGACAACAAAACCAATAACACACTGTAATGCACAATATATGGGTTTATATTCGGATACAAGACGACAGGCCTCCATCTATAATCGTTTTGGCTGCACTGTCTCCATATTTACTGTGTAGTACAAGTACAACACACAACCGTAGTTGACTACTGAGCACTTTTTTGGAAGAAAACCATAATTTTTCGTCAAAATAACGTTATAATCGCGTTCAGCATCTCAAATCAACTATTTCGACTGTTTCTCAACAAAACTGACAAAATTTGAAAATTTGGACAAATTGACCATTTGGGCACTTTGCCAGGGGTGCCAAAGTGAAACAGCACACAACAAGTAGACCAAACAATATCATGGGATATCATGCGCCTATATATAGAGCTCCAACAGAAATAAACGAGCGGCTATCCATAAAAGCGTTATACAGTGACAAAGTCATGAAAAAACATGTTTTCAAGGGTGTCAGAGGGGGGTACATCAGTTCTGGCTACTAGGTAAATCTGGCAGCAAAATTAATAGCACGTTGCAATGCACAGTATAGGGGTTTATATTCGCATACGAAATGACAGACCTTTATGTATAACCGTTTTGGCTGCACTGCCCGTAGGTAGACTACCCCCCTAATACACGTAAATTACCTTCCGGGCCCCCTACCTAGTGCTATAGTGGCACGATCGATTCCAAAATAGCAGATGCACTACAACCCAACTACAGTACCATGCATGCAAAAGATCAGACTTGGGCTGTTTGCGTGACTTCTCAAACATCGGCGCCATTGAATTCTTGACTTAGCCATTTTTCGAGGCCCAAAAAACGGGTTTCCCCCCTCCCAGCAGAGCCAAAACGGCAAAAGTCTAGAACACCATTTTGCTAATGCCTCTATTCCCAACCAGATTGAATATAAATAGCACAAAAAAGTGCCCCGCCAATGTGTATTTCTTGAGATTTGCGACCGGAAAAAAAAGACGGAAAAATCCGAGTTTGCGGGAGACGATTTTTCATATCTCGGGTAATACCCAACCGATTTGCCTGAAATTTGGCCAGCATGTAGCCGTCCCCCAGGCAAGTACACACACCGAATTAAAACAGATTTGCTTGCATAAATTTTTAGTTATTAAAAAAATTCATTTTAAAATCTCGCAATATGGTGTGTGGGTCCTATTCTAGGGTTTGGCGCTATCGCGCCAACCCTGATACTATACTCTTCGTAAATACTCGAATACTCGAATAACTCGAAGTCGAATAGACTTATATGCATTAAAAAAATTTGGGAATTAGATTAGTTAAAAACTGCTTGCTTAAATCTCAAAATTAAGGTCTATAATTTAGAAACTTTTGTGCACTATTGGGCAAATGGTTATATAAATACTTGCTGTGACAAAGTCATCAGTTACTGATAAAACTTAAAAATTTTAATTCAATCCGTTAAAAACATTTTAAAACTCGGCTATATATAATATATCATAAAAAACAAATTAGTAGTTCTATAAATTGCAGTCAGATCCTAATTTGCATCTTTCTGACACCATACAGATTCCCGCAAAGGCAACAAAGCAGAGACAAAAAATATGGAAAATTATTGAAATGGGAAAAAACTTCACACCAAACAATTCCATAATTCGCCCTACTTTGGCCTGAAACACCACAGGGGTCAAGGCGGGTCAGTCAAAAAATGGATTGTGTTAGCATCATTCTGCAAATAATATTACTGCCATAGCAACTGCCAACTGCCGCACTAAATAAAACCCCATTATTGCACAAAAGTTTAACATCATATATATTTTACGTTACATTACTATAAGCCAATAAATTTTAACTGTTGAGCCATTTAACACATCAGTTTTTAATAATTGATAATAAATAACGTGAGCTATTTTCAGGGGTGTACCCAAGAAAGAATTCCTCCCGCAGACTACATACATGCAACGGGACCAAAATTTCGAGGGGGCCTCTCCGGCGAAATTTTGGGGACCTTCCCCCAACTTCCCTGATCGGCCTACAATACCCTAAGTTTTCAAAAAGGTGCCATTTTTTACCCAATTTTGCCCAAATTTCGGGAATCCTCCCCCACGGGTTTCTCGATTTTATTTCAGTGGGAGGGGGGTTCCCCTCCCATCCCCCCTTCATCCATGATGCTTACACATATTTTCCTTCTAAAATTATTGGACACAAGTACAATAATGTAATAATACGTGTAGATCTCTACGTTTTTTATGGCTCGGCCGGAAAAAATTTCCGATACGTCTCCAATTATTGACCAAATTCAGCCCAAGAATCACAAATTTAACACACCTTGAGCAGCTCAGTGAGTGCCTGGTCGAAGTTGGCCGTGGGGGGCTCGCCGAAAAGCATGCTGGCCACCCGACGCTCAATCCAGGTGAGGGAGGCCACGCCAAAATACCATCGACCCAGCAGATGGCGCAGCGTGGGGTCACGGGGTCGCACGCGAAGGGCCTCGTCTATGTGGTCCTAATCAGGGTGATTATGCAAATAGTTTTTTAATTCAGCATTTTAAAAGGGGGCACTTTTGATAAAATGTAGCAGGTTCTGACACAATAAGCAAATAAATAAATGTCTTGATCATACATGTATGAGAGTGGGGATGGGGGGGGGGAGGCCCCCCCCAAAATTTTGACCCCGTTACATGTATGGTCTTGATAATGTGAAAAAATACAGAAAACCTATTCAGCTTAGATACTAAATAAAGACACTTATTGGTGTAAATTGGCAAAAAAATTCTACGAATATCAAAATCTAAATTTCAAAAAATAGTCAATAGTCTGAAGATACGGGTCTATTCATATTTTCATACTACAACCAGAGGTCCGTTCACCCTCAGCCATCTACATTAAAAACTATTCACGCCATATTATGTTCTCTTAATGTTTTAATTTGTGTTGTTTCCTTAATTTTGATGGGTGAACAGAAAAACGGCTGCCAGTATGAAGCCACCCTAAATGGGACACACATTACTTTAAACTTTCTGCCATTGTCGATTTTCTCATTCACCCCGACATAATCGTTTGTGACACCGATTGTAATGGCGCACCTGCAAAAAAACAAATAAATTAAACATTCAAAAATTAATCAAATTTAGCTTGAATATATACTAAACGCAAAAGAAACAGTTCAAATAGACAGACAAGTTAACATCTTCCATTTTAAGTAAATCGAAGCGGAAATCACAGCACTATGAAGTTCAATAATTACAAACAGATTTTTTTACATAAAAGTAGCCAATAGCTGACCACATATTGACATCGGGATTCACCGGACTCTCATTGAAAGCTTCCGAAGCATAGTCTTTGGCTAAAAAAGAGAACAATCAGTCAACTCAATTGAATTCCAATACAACTGTCATTTTCTTACACAATAATGCCATAATAACATTTTAAACAAAACTTCATTTATATACACATACATACATATTATAGACATGCTTTGTGTTTAATAAAGCACGATTTTTTGTCTAAAAACAGATTTTGAGTGCACCTGACAATGAAGATAATACCAAAATGGTATTAAAATAATAATAATAACCACCCAACCAGGTAATAATAAAATAACCAACTTATAAGAATAACCAGGACTATAGAATAATATGGCATACCATCAAAAACTAATTGCTTCTTCAGTTCGGGATTTGACACTATGGTCTTGGCTTTGCGATGGGTTGCACGGGCAAGACGCCACATAAATTCGGCATTTTTTCGATGCTAAAAAACATATTACATATATAGATTATATACACCAAAGGCATTAACGAACGTTTCTGCCTGCGTCTAAAGTTTTGCAAGTAATTTTTGTAACCTAATTTCGGCCGGCCAAATATTTTTCTGCTCTGCTTTTTGCCGCTTCCTCAAAAATATAATCCCGGATATATATGCCAATGCCCCTAATCTTAGTGGCGTACCCAGAAAAAATTTCGGGGGGGGGGGGATCTTTCGATTTTTACAATGGGTTAAAATGCACATCTTAGCAATTTCATCACTTGAATTCGCATTACAAACGCAAGATAACTAAGCCAGAGTCCCCTCTGCCTGGGTACGCCGTAGCCTGATTAGAATTCTCGAATCTATACCTGAGGCAGCAGTTGCAAGAGCACTTGGTAGGAAGCTTCAATTTGCTCTGGATCAGAATCAGAGACTTTGTCAGCTGCTTCAAAAACAGCCTTCAACGCATCAGACGTAGCGTCGGGTGAGCTAGCCGGCAGCTGCGAGCTAAAATAATTTAATAAAAAAATTAAAAACAAATTATCAGAGTCGTATCTAAAATTAGATTTAGCGGATCAGATAAAAATTTATTGAGTGAATAACCTGGCATATTTTTAGAAGGGGCGGGCGCCCCCCCCCCTTTGGTCCGGTGCGCCTTCCCCCCAGATCTTAGTCGCGCGCCAGCCCCCATTTTTAGCCCTTCCCGACTTCAGATGAGGTGCCCGCCACAGCTCAAAAGTTTTTCCAAAACGATGTTTGGCGACGTTTTAGCTGCAGCGATGTCGCCTTGTTGTGGTATCCGCGTCCTCTTATAAATGTTGAATCTAGTATCCATCAGTTTTTTTATCCATCAGTTTAACCTGGTAAGGGAATGATGCGTAGTACAAAAACCGTTTCTGACTTGCTAAAATGATCGCTGGCTTCCACAAAGGCGAATTCATCATCACTCAGCGCCCCCAGACTTTCATCTGACGACCGACCACGATAGATTTCTAAAAATAATTTACATTTATTACTAATTATTATAATACATTATTAAAATTTATTATGAAAAAAATTTTTTCGCGTGATTAAAAAATTGCCCTGGCTCACGACAGGCTGACTACACGAGCTCGAAGCACAAAGTCTAAAATAAATATAATAAAATATAATAAATAAAA
>JASANF010013806.1:0-27160 GCA_030248245.1 Trissonchulus sp. WLG1_4
AACTGCCGCTTCTGAGCCAGGAGCCTATCTTTAACGTGTGTTTTTTTGCTCCATTTTTAGTGATTTGGAGCAACCCCTCAAAAAGCATGCCGGTTCTGAGCCACTTTTTGTGGCGCCAGGAGCCTATCTTTAACGTGTAATTTTGGACTCCATTTTTAGTGATTTGGAGCAACTTTTTTAAAACCTATGCCGCTTCTGAGCCACTTTGCTACGGCGCCAGTAGCCTATTTTTAACATGTAATTTTTGACTCCATTTCTAGTGATTTGGAGCAACTTTTCTAAAACCTATGCCGCTTCTAAGCCACAAAATACCACGCCAGGGCTTATCTTTAACATGTGTCTTTTAAGCAAATTTTACAACTTTGGAGCATCCAGGTTTCCCTAGTATGCTTACATGAATGTTGTTAAAATATTAATGTGATATTGTTTATTATTGGTTAATACTAAATACTTTTTTCAGCTGCTTTAGATAATCTCAGCACAACAATATTGTTATAAATAAATTATAAAAGTTATAAAATAATTGTTACGTGAAAATTAGAATTGCATTCCTGTGCATCTAAACATCTAAACAAAAAGAAAGGAAACTGCTTGATTTTAAATGTAACATATTATGTCAAGCCTTACAACTGTTGTATGTTCGCAGCTTGCATCAAATTTTTGTTTTTGTGTGTTTTTATTTTTAGTTACGTCAATAACTTTTCCATGAATATTATTTATTATTATTTTCTTAAAGTGCTTTATATAAACGCAATATTATGTAAAACTAATATATTCGTAAACATTAATACGTAAAGGCAGCCTTCTGCTTTTTCGTGATAAGAATATCTAGGGGTGGCAAAAGCAGCTGCCTTAGGCAGCCTTCTGCTTTTTCGTGATAAGAATATCTAGCGGTGGCAAAAGCAGCTGCCTTAGGCAGCCTTCTGCTTTTTCGTGATAAGAATATCTTGGGGTGGCAAAAGCAGCTGCCTTTAAATACAACATATGTTAGTGTTAATTTGTTACTTGCGTTAGGTTAGTTAAAATTATGTTTTGCTTCAGGTCATTGACTATTCACCTAAAAGAAATGCTTTGTTTGGATTTGGATCAGTTTGATTTTTTATTTTGGTCAACTTTTATAAATGCGTGCTTCATTGTCATTGAGTTGTTTCAAAAGTTAGCACAATACTTGCTCTGTACGAAATAAATAATTTTTATAAATTTTTTACGTAAGAAAAAGTTTTTAAAAGTTCTATCATGCTGTGAGCTGTTGAGTTATGGTCCGAGTTTTGTTTATAATAATTAAGCTTATTTACAATTTAAACCGACGAAAATTTTCGCTATCGATTTTTTAAATCATGTGCTTTTAGGTCATACACTTACGCTATTGTTAGTTACTTATATTTTTTTATTTTAGATTGTTCTTCATTTTAAGATCATTCAATTTTGTGTTTTGTCAGTGATTTCACATTTTAATTGGTTGCGAATTGTTGGTGAAACAAAAATTTTATTCTGTTCAAAATTGCTGTCTTTTTTTATTCTTATATTCTGATTTTAAGTAAGTGTTATATAGCTATTACAACAAAATAACAAAACTTGTCTATACAGTTGTTCATGTGTTAGCAGTAAGGTTAGCAAGGCTGTATTTAGTATTTTAATTTTTGAAAGTCAAAATAAAAAATAAAAACAAAATTAATTGCATTGAATTGAAATATGGAAATTATATAAATTTGATCTTATATTTAGCACATGAATTCAACGTGAATCTAAGTTTAGAATGTGAATAGCACCTGAATCTAAAAATAGCAGCTGCTTTTTATGTGAATGTAAATTTAGAACGTGAATTTCATGTGCAGCAACATTAACTTGAATAGCACGTTAATATATATTTAGCACGTGAACTGCACGTGAAGCTACATTTGGAATGTGAATAGCACGTGAATCTAAAAATAGCACAAGAATTTCATGTGAATCTGAAAATAGCACACAAATTTCACGTGAATCTAAATATAGCAAACGAATTTCATGTGAATCTAAAAATAGCACACAAATTTCACGTGAATCTAAATATAGCAAACGAAATTCACGTGAATCTAAATATAGCACACGAATTTCGCGCTAATCTAAAAATAACACACAAATTTCACGTGAATCTAAAAATAGCACCTGAATTTAACGTGAATCCAAATACAGCACGTGAACTGCACGTGAAGCTACATTTGGAATGTGAATAGCACGTGAATCTAAAAATAGCACAAGAATTTCATGTGAATTTAAAAATAGCACACAAATTTCACGTGAATCTAAATATAGCAAACGAAATTCACGTGAATCTAAATATAGCACACGAATTTCGCGATAATCTAAAAATAACACACAAATTTCACGTGAATCTAAAAATAGCACCTGAATTTAACGTGAATCCAAATATAGCACTTGAACTGCACGTGAACCTAAATATGCATTTAACGCGTGAATCAAAAAATAGCCATGAATTTCACCGTGAATCTACATGTAGCACACGAAATTCACGTGGATCTAAATATAGCCAACGAACTTCACGTGAATCTAAAAATAGCACACAAATTTCACGTGAATGTAAATATAGCACACGAATTTCACGTGAATCTAAAAATAGCACACAAATTTCAGATGAATCTAAATATAGCACACGAATTTCACGTGAATCTAAAAATAGCACAGAAATTCCACGTGAATCTAAATATAGCACATGCATTTCACGTGAATCTAAAAATAGCACCTTGTTTTCGCGTGAATCTAAATTTAGAACGTGAATTTCACGTGAATCTACATGTTGCACACGAATTTCACGTGAGTCTAAATATAGCACGCAAATTTCACGTGAATCTAAATATAGCACACGAAAATCACGTGAATCTAAATATAGCACACAAATTTCACGTAAATCTAAAAGTAGCTCAAGAATTCAACGTAAGTCCAAATATACCACTTGAACTACACGTGAACATAAATGTGCATTTAGTACGTGAATCTAAAAATACCACATGAATTTCACGTGAAGCTACATTTGGAACGCGAATAGCACGTGAAGCTATATTTGGAACTTGAACTTTACGTAAATGTAAGTTTAGACATTTAGATTGCACGTGAAGCCTCTTACAAACTAGATTTTTACACAAAACTATAAATTGTCAAGCGAAGTGTATTATGTAATTTAAACGTTGCTGCAGCGGCTGTTTCTGAAACAGTTGGTTTTAAGTTAGGCTAGCTGTTTTGCAATTTTTGCCCAGACAGCTAGGCGAACGTTGATGGATGCATTAACTGCAAAGTTTTCTTGAAATACTTGTTTTCTGGCAAGCTTTTACCCTATCGTAAAATTTGAGCAAATTTTCGCTCGGTTATGCCGTTTGAAAAATTGTGCGCATTTAGCGAAAATAGAAATTTTCAATTGGTCATAAAAAATTAGAATAAGGCAGCAGGAACGTGAAACTTACTAAAAACCCAAGCTTCGTAGAAGGCTTTAATATTTTTAAGCGAAAGTTATTCTAGCTAGAACCTACGTCGACTTATATGATAACAAAGTCATGGAAGTTATTCGGAGCGCCACCTTAACTTAACCACCTTAATTCTCAACCTGTTCCGTCCACTTCTCCCCTTTGCAGCTGTCCAACTTGTGGAAAAAAAAAGAAACCGACAGAACTATGTGTCCTTTAAAGTGCCTTTTACGAAAGTTCTCAAGCATCCTATTTCGACTCCAACGTCAATTTTTGAAAGGTCTTATCACCAGGATCAATTGTGGAAGCTTAAACTTTGGATAACTCAAGAATTTATGTGGTACAAAGTTTGGACCAAGTCTGAGCCTGATTTGAGAAAGTAGACTGTTTTCGACTGCGAAAACTTTTATCGATTTTTACTGTCTTAAAATGTACGTATGCTTATCTAGTGCCACCATTCGCAATAAATGTATATTTTATGATTTATTTGCAAGAAACAAATGCATTCAGACAACTATAATCAGCACACTGCACATTTTCTTAAACTCACACTTTAAATAAAAATGAAATGAACGAAATTTGGAAAACTATATGCGTATATATAATGTAGTAATATTATTAATTATTAATGTTTGTTCAGATCTGAAATGTTAAAACCAATTAAACTGCGCCGTCGAAATTTCTACTAATCTATTCCAAACAGTCTCGAAAACAGCATTCGTGTTATGATTTAATTCTAATTGAATTCGCTTCTAGACTTGCTTAATCAATAGGGACCACATTTTGTCAAACATGCTATTTAAGACGTGAAATAAAGCTCGACTCAGTATTTTGCTCGTAAGATTTGTCACTGCTGGTTGAGCTTCACAATTTCACATAAACAATGTAAGTAAAACTACATAAATAGGTGTCGTCCAAGCAAACGGTAAGTAAATTGATCTTGAATAAATTTTGTTGCGACATGCTTGCAGTGCTGAGGATATTCTTCGACGCGGCACCAATTTTTTTATTGCCAACATTTTCAAATAAGGAACCGTGTCAAAATAAATTCGTTTTTAAAAGCGTATTATACGTTTATGAAAAAAATTATAAAAATACACTTTTGAAAACGCATATTTATCCTTGAATTCGTTTATTTTTGACGAATGGCCAAAACTTAGGTATCCATCAGCTGTCTCGAGTTTGAGGTGAGTCCAACCCTATGTAAACACAAAAGCTGCACATATTATTACACTGTTGACACACAAACTTTAACACTGAACTTATGATGTGTGTGCGATGGTCAGCACACTTACAAAATAGAGACTAAGGCTCTTGAAGCAGCTGTCCTAGGCAACAACTGACAGCTCTGCTAATCTCAAAGCGTATAATTTCTGAACAATTTCGCATAAAATTTTAGCAAACATGCGAATTGAAACATATCAAAATAAAGCGCATAATGCGCTTTATTTTTGACACGGTTCCTAAGCGAGACCACAATTGTGTTAAGTCACAAACTAATAGGCTAAAGTTTATAAGTTAGCGAGGGCAAAAGCTATGTAGAGCTTCAACATTTACAAAATGAAGCTGCTTCACAGGAATGTTAGTGAAAATCTATGAAAAAAATAAATAGGTGAAAAAATTAAGAAAATAGTATTAAGATTCAAAATGTACATATTGTACAGTACCGACCAAAATTACTTCTTACACACTCCGGGTCCGGAGTCGGAAGTCCAAAGCGGAGTCGGATTCATTTGATTCTGGAGTCAAAGAATATAGCAACATTTAGTTTGACGCAGGAATCAAGTGACTCGACTTCGTTTTGACTGCGTAGTCTGTAGCTAGTAATTTTGGTCAATCCTCTATGTCATTTATAGTGATTTAGGCAATTGGTCGGAAGACATTTTCGATACACCCCCAATTGACTAAATTTTACCTAAAAATGAAAAAATTCTCCCAACGTTTTCTGAACCCCTACGCCGAACTTAAAGCTAGTTATAATGAGGTCAGTATTTGCCAACTGTTGTTGAATACGTAAATGGTGTGAGTAGTCGCGCCCAGGCTTTTTTTGAACAAAATGTTTTTAAAAACGAATTGGTCATAACTTTTTTCAGGGACTATTACACAGGTCTCGTTTTCACAGTTAGATAGAGCAGAAGAAGGGCTTTTATTTGATACCAAGAAAGCTTACGTCAATGCTGGCTTATATACCAAAAACGCGATATAATCAGATTTAGAGCCATATTTCTGGCGCTATGGTCAATGATGAAGTGAAAGCTGTTTTATGTGAGAATTACAGTTAGATGGCTGACTTCATGAAAGCATTTTTTGTGTTATCATTGATATCACAGCCGTTGCGTGACATTTTTGAAAAATACAAAGTTTACGTAAAAACCTTATCCATCATAACTTCTTGTAGCCAGCTGATAAAAAATTCCGATTTTCGGTGTCAGGTAGGTTATAACAACAGCTTTTGATTCACACCATATTTTTATTAATAATTAATTAATATAAATTGCATTCTCAATTTATTTTTAATTTCATATTAATATAAATACAATTATCGAAATATTTTTAATTTCTCAATTTAGTTTTAAATTAGCATTAATAAAATAATTATTAATAAATGTATTTTAAATAATGACTTTCAATTTAATAATAAATAATAAAATTTAATAAAATAATGAAATAACGATACTATTTAAAACCACCTCATGGCAAACCGTTCAACCAGGAAGCACTATGGCTTTTTCCTGCACCTTTATGTATTCTATTTTTTTATTGTGAAAAATCTGAAGCAAAAACCGAAGTCAAAAAGTATCTAATTTAGCTACAGAAAATATGAGACTAGCCCACATGTTACACCAGAAAAAACTTCAAAATTATACTTTCTTAGTGTGTATACTACATATTTCCGATTGAGAAGTTGCAAGAAGTCATATTAAATTTCTTGAAAAATAAAATCGAACATATGAAACTAAATAGATTTATCGACTTAGACTTAAGCAAATAATTTTAAAATTTCTGTTTTCGCAGTAAAATGGCTTAGAATTGCAGATCCAGATTAGTGTACTCAACAGATCATGTTCAAGTTTTGAAAAATCATTTTTTATTAATGTTTAATGTACTAAAATAGCAACAAACTTATTTGATACTTACAGAATGGGCTGAGAAATTGTCAAACTAATTTTTGTCGCGATATGCACATTTTATATGAAACGATGTTAACTCGAGCTTTTTTTACAAAATGGTTTGATAAAGATTGTTTAAATACTATCAGTTAATAATGAGGTCGTTATAAAGTTCTCTCTTTAGTAAGTTTCAGAGTCATGCTGTTGGTTTTGATTTTCATCACCGGCTGATTCAGCAATTTTTTTCATTTTAATTTTTTGTTTTTAAATTTTATTTTTTGTTAAATGTAGATGAGCTTCGAAAAGACGTAACTCAGTGAAACTATACTTAAATTTTATAATCTATAGCTCAAATTGTAACTACTCTACAGCCGAGGCGTAGTTTTTAAAGTTATTGATTTTTTTGTTCAAAAAACATCTTATAATTTATCATTTTTAAGTGTTCTCAAAATGATTATAAACAAAAGACAACTATATGAAGAAGGTAAACAAGAATTTACTTTTTTGTTAAAACCATTCATCTGAAACTAACAATAATTTAAACAGTTTTTAAAAAAATGGAAAAAATACAGGCAGTTGGTTTCCTTAAAAATCTGAATTTTGTCATTACAAGATAGTTTCAAAAAATAGAGCGTAATGTTATCGTAAATGATGCTTAAAAAATTGAAGAAGTCAAACAGTAGCTAACAATAAATTAGATTTAGATCAGTTAAAATTTAAATTAAATTTAAATTAGATTAATTTAGATTTTATTTAATTAGATTAGTAAATTGATACTTTTTTGTACACAAACTATTTTTTAGTACAATACTCGTAGACTCGCATTCATACAAATACGACGCAAAATCCATTAACTTGTTTCTAAAATGACCACTAATATGTTCAAATTACAATACAGAGGCTGTACAATATCAGTATCAAATATCGCGTCTTTTCACTTAATTTCAAGCATTTTCGGTCAAAAAGAAGTAATATACTTGCGAGCTTATACGCCAAACAACAGTTGGTAACAAATTTCAAAAATTTTCAATGAATTTTAAAAAATATTCAGATGAAGTTTTACACTACGTTTTAAAATGACAATGGATGGTATATTCAAAAATACTAACTTTCTGAAACGAGTTGCACTAAAATGAGTGTTTAAGGGTTCCAAAGTAATCTTCAGTAAAATGTCTAAGCGTTAAGTTTTCGATTTTATCAAAAGGACCAGTGAGTTTGAGAAATATTATTTAATAATCAGCAATTTTTGCAAAAAGTATCAAAAATAGTTGCAAATTATTTTACTTTTATAACTCTACAGCTTGCCTATATGATGTCCTAAAATTAACTAAAAGTCAAGTATCATAAAGTTTCCAGTTGATTCTAGCAAACCGCGACAGTCCAAATTCTAAATTACAACCATAACTTGAAAGGGTATATTATATAGAAGTTCTAAATTCTAAATACAACATAACATTCTTTTTGTCGAGTACATGATCTAAATACCATGATTAATATATTACATACTCGTCGCTATTGTATGCTCAATTTTTTTGTTTTAGTTTCCAACTGTTGGGTTAGAGTTCGATACTTATCTTCGAATTACCACTTGGACAGACATGGACATGTCCAAAGGTAGGGAGAGACATTTTTTGCACGTTACATTAATTGCTCATGCTTTGATAATTTATTACGCTATTTTTTGATAATTTTGTATGGAATCAAAAATTGCATCTATTGAGTAAGGACATTTTTTTGTCTGATGACGAGGATAAGATTCGCAGAAACTATAAAATTGGATCAATGAATAGTGACAGCTAAGGGAGGACGTATAAACTATTATACTTTTTTGATATCCACATGAAAACTAAATGGGATAACAACAGATGTCGTGTGACTAAGCAGAAAAAAGCATATAATGAAGTAACCCAAAAAAGCTGAACCGCAAGTGAACAGGGATATAAGTATTATTAGTAAGTATTAACACCTTGAATTCATGTGAAGAAGTTTTGAGAGCTCAGCATTTCACTTGAGATTATATACGTATCTTTTTTGTTATTTTTTGCAGATTTGTTAGCTGCATTGTTAGCGTTCACAAAAGCAATGCAGCGTTTTGGCGCTGCAGCATTTCCCGGTGAAGTCAGCGTGTTTGACGTGTGAATGTTTGACAGTGCAGTTACCCCGAACCATGCACAGTTTGTTTTTTGACGAAAACAGATTATGTAAGATTTTTCTTTTACTAAGTTTTCTTTTTACTGAAACTTTTAACACTTTTCATGTTATAAATGTCATGTCATGTCATAAAAAATGTTATAATATAGCAGTTTCTCACTATATCTGAACACTTCAGTGTATTTTTACTGTTCTATTTTACTTTACAAAACTGTTAATTTTTACACCTTGTTTTTGAAATATTGCAAGTAAAAGGTCCAACATAATTTAAAAATTCTATCAAAAAAACGTTAACAAAATACGCAAATGAAATAAAAAAAATTGAAAAAAACAATCGGTTGTAGACGTGATAGAAGTAAAGGTTTCAGACATAACGGAGATTTAGTTGTGTAGATATTCGCAACGAAAATATAAACATAAAACTGAGTTTTAGCACTGCTGCTATTAATTTTTAGTTTTTCTGTCTTACTCAACTATTAGGTATTGTACAGAATTTTTACTGATTTTGTCAGCTTACTTAAATAATGTCTTTTTCATAATTTTAGCAGTGAAATTGCCTTCGCTGAGGGTGCAGAATGGCGGACCATCTACAAGTGGTCAACCATCAATATTCGTCAAACTTAAATACCACAGAGGTCCGTCTCTTTGTCCAGCATCAGGAAATGCCAGTAGTATGTCTTTTGAATGTTGATAATTTTCTATACGACGTAGTTTTCGTAGATTTTTATTAAGAGCGTTCTACTTATAGTGAAGTAATAGAAACAAAAATATAAGAATGGGGTTTGTGGTAGTTTACTTTCAATCCTTGCGCAAGTGAAACATTTGAAGCATATAAAATACTAATTCTATCCGTTTATTAAATTTTTGTTTTCTGTAAAACAGTTCAGTTGATAATGAGTGATTGACATTTTAATCATAATTAGCAAGACTAACGTGTCTAGTTTACTAAGTTTACATTAGTTTAACAAAATTCACAACACTTGATGTTTTAACAATGAAAATATTTTGACTAACTGTAAAAGGAGTTAAGAATTAATTGATTGCAATTCGATGTCATATGAGGTGATTACAAGTAGTCACAAAAAACCTTCAAAAAAAACTATAACTTCCGATATAGTGATGACAGCGATGTAAAACTAAGGTATGATTTGAAAGATATTAAATAGTAGGTTGCATGATCGATCAGCGTTCAATATACATTTATGATCAGTGATAAGTTTACGTTGAGTATATCAAGGTTTAAGTTAGGTATAAATCATAAGCAATAAAATTTTAGGTATAAATCAATAAATATAAAATTTTTTGAGATAAAACTCCCGTTTTTATATGTCTGCACAGTGGTGTATCCAGAAACAAGTTTCGAGTGGCATAACTTAGATTCTTTGTAATGAGTTAAAATACATATTTTAGCTATTTTAACACTTAAATTGACATTGCAAGCGCTAGATCACTGAGCCACAGAGTTACAGGACACACAGGAAAAATTTCGAGAATTTTTTATTTTTTTAACCAAATTTGGTTGAATAAAGACGTATCACAATTTCTTTAGGTCGGGTAATAAATTCCAAATGAGGAGACCGTGTGTGATATTTTATTGGAAAAAAACTAAAGTTGATTTTTTCGTGTCGATTTTTGTCGAAGATGTTTTGGGTGTGACTATTTGTGGCGGAAAGTTGTTGAACAAAAAAAAACACAAAACCTATACTGATGAGGTAAAGCCCTTTCAAGCATTGAAAAATATTTTTTAAATGTTGCTTCATGTATTTTGAAAATTAAAAAAATTATCTTGGCATTAAAATTTCAAAAAATTACGCTGCTTGTGTGGTAGAGCAAAACGTAACAAAAGTCATGTAGAACTTTTACGCATCGTTGAGTATATAACAATTATGTCTTACCAAAAAGTAGATGCAAATTGACATTTATAGCTGATTTAATTTAAAAATGTATGTCTTGATACTATGCCTGAAAAATATGACGAATATTTTGTTAGCATATGTCGGTTATTCATAGTAGCAGCCTAAAGTACACTAAGGATAGCCCTATGAATAAAAAAACTCGTAATTTACAGTACTATGTACTGTTTTTTTTTATTTTTTGTAGTAAAGCACCGCCTTTTCATTGTGGTAAAGCGGATGCAAGAAATTGCAAAAGTGTTAGACGTGAGGGTAGAAATGATCTCAATGCCAAACCCTCCCAGTGTTTTGCTGGAGTTGTATATGAAGGTAAGGAGGGTGCTGTGCTAATTACAAATAACTATGATACGGTAGTCAGTGTTACTGATGGAGTTAGTTCGTTACTGACAACCGTCACTCGGCCTAGGTTTCGCAGATTCATTGGTTGACATATTGAATTGGATTTTACTCCAAGCTCAAACTTTAATTTTACCTATTTGGTGCAATCCACCGGTGGTATATTAGTGTTACTTACTAAACAAAAAATTTAAACAGCGATTATTCGGACTATGTTAAATTGGTACTGGTTTGATTTTTAAAACCAGCTGAAAAAACTATGTTGTCTTACAGCGGCGTTGTCAAATTTTCGTTATTCTGTATTCAGTGATTAATTTCTATCTATTTGATATACAAATAGTTGATAATACATCATCAAAACATTACTTTACACATTTTTAAAATTACATTTATTCTATGTCGAATGATTAGTTTAATTTGTTTAATATTTCTTTGCATTATTACTAGTAGTAACAATACTTACGCAGTAGTATTATGAAGATGATAGAAATATTTACCCGACGTTTTGGAAACAAACCAAAAAAAGTGAATATTTTTAATTGCCCTGATTTTTCATGACTTCATGGACATATGTGTTAGTAACGTTTTAATAAGTTTTAAGTTGTTTTCTTAGTTTTTTAGTTTAGTTGAGTTTTAAGTGGTTTTGGTTTATGACATTTACTACGATAATTTAAAAACGCTGTTTGAATGTGACTAGTCTCACGAGCAGCAGTTTTTAATGTTTAGTACAGATGGTTAGAGTTTAACCCATAAAGCTCAAACTGAGCTACAACGGTAATCGTAAATAAGTAAACGAAATTATTATGGAGGCAGATTTTACTTTCAGCTCAACGCTCCAATTGCTCTGTATATCGGTGACAATGAGTTGTCAGAGGATGACAGTGAATGAACATAGAGATTCACGTAAAATAATTCATGCACTACATGTAAATTCACGTAACACTCCGGTGCTATTTTTAGATTAACTTTAAATACATTTATCAAGTTTTGCAATGTTTTCGTGTTTCAATATTAAAAAAAACTAAATGCAGCCTTATTTGAACGAGTCCCTGGTAAAACAGACTGTTATAAACCTACACTCGTATGATATTGTAATAATTATAAGGGATTGAATTTAACACTTACTCTTTATTCTTTTTATGAATAAGGTACTAGCACAAGATAAGGCACTGGCTTTGAATACAAAAAACAAAAAATTCTGCTTTGTATCTTGTTGACAACCACAAAAAACTATTCAACTAATTAATAAACTAAACCATAAAAACTACTGAACTAAACACTAAGATAGCATGGGAAAAATTTGTAAATTGACAGCAAAACTTGGTAGTAATCGGGAAGTATCTGAAAAAAAATAAGTAACTGATAATAAATGAAATAACAGAAATTACAAGACTGACAAAAAAGACTTCAAAGAAAACAACAAAAACATCAACTTCAGTAAAAAACTAACAAAAACTATTAATGTTTTCATCATGGTTTTTTAGTCTAATTCAAGCTTATAATTAATTTAATTAATTAATTTTGTAATCATGTTCACTTTTGCCATGCAAAAATAGTGTTTTGAAAAATTTGCAAGTTTGAAACTGAGCTGTTTAAAATAAAAATTAACAACTTTATCAGCACGATAATGTATAAAATTCAAACAATTTATTATAACCAGTGACTATAGCTTTCGTAAAAATAGGGTAAAAGCTTGCCAGAAAACAAGTATTTCAAGAAAACTTTGCAGTTAATGCATCCATCAACGTTCGCCTAGCTGTCTGGGCAAAAATTGCAAAACAGCTAGTCTAACTTAAAACCAACTGTTTCAGAAACAGCCGCTGCAGCAACGTTTAAATTACATAATACATTTCGCTTGACAATTTATAGTTTTGTGTAAAAATCTAGTTTGTAAGAGGCTTCACGTGCAATCTAAATGTCTAAACTTACATTTACGTAAAGTTCAAGTTCCAAATATAGCTTCACGTGCTATTCGCGTTCCAAATGTAGCTCCACGTGAAATTCATGTGGTATTTTTAGATTCACGTACTAAATGCACATTTATGTTCACGTGTAGTTCAAGTGGTATATTTGGACTTACGTTGAATTCTTGTGCTACTTTTAGATTTACGTGAAATTTGTGTGCTATATTTAGATTCACGTGAAATTTGCGTGCTATATTTAGACTCACGTGAAATTCGTGTGCAACATGTAGATTCACGTGAAATTCACGTTCTAAATTTAGATTCACGTGAAAACAAGGTGCTATTTTTAGATTCACGTGAAATGCATGTGCTATATTTAGATTCACGTGGAATTTCTGTGCTATTTTTAGATTCACGTGAAATTCGTGTGCTATATTTAGATTCACCTGAAATTTGTGTGCTATTTTTAGATTCACGTGAAATTCGTGTGCATTATTTACATTCACGTGAAATTTGTTTGCTATTTTTAGATTCACGTGAAGTTCGTTGGCTATATTTAGATCCACGTGAATTTCGTGTGCTACATGTAGATTCACGTGAAATTCATGGCTATTTTTTGATTCACGCGCTAAATGCATATTTAAGTTCACGTGCAGTTCAAGTGCTATATTTGGATTCATGTTAAATTCAGGTGCTATTTTTAGATTCATTTGAAATTTGTGTGTTATTTTTAGATTATCGCGAAATTCGTGTGCTATATTTAGATTCACGTGAATTTCGTTTGCTATATTTAGATTCACGTGAAATTTGTGTGCTATTTTTAAATTCACATAAAATTCTTGTGCTATTTTTAGATTCACGTGCTATTCACATTCCAAATGTAGCTTCACGTGCAGTTTACGTGCTGGATTTGGATTCACGTTAAATTCAGGTGCTATTTTTAGATTCACGTGAAATTTGTGTGTTATTTTTAGATTAGCGCGAAATTCGTGTGCTATATTTAGATTCACGTGAATTTCGTTTGCTATATTTAGATTCACGTGAAATTTGTGTGCTATTTTTAGATTCACATGAAATTCGTTTGCTATATTTAGATTCACGTGAAATTTGTGTGCTATTTTCAGATTCACATGAAATTCTTGTGCTATTTTTAGATTCACGTGCTATTCACATTCCAAATGTAGCTTCACGTGCAGTTCACGTGCTAAATATATATTAACGTGCTATTCACGTTAATGTTGCTGCACATGAAATTCACGTTCTAAATTTACATTCACATAAAAAGCAACTGCTATTTTTAGATTCAGGTGCTATTCACGTTCTAAACTTAGATTCACGTGGAATTCATGTGCTAAATATAAGATCAAATTTATATAATTTCCATATTTCAATTCAATGCAATTAATTTTGTTTTTATTTTTTATTTTGACTTTCAAAAATTAAAATACTAAATACAGCCTTGCTAACCTTACTGCTAACACATGAACAACTGTATAGACAAGTTTTGTTATTTTGTTGTAATAGCTATATAACACTTACTTAAAATCAGAATATAAGAATAAAAAAAGACAGCAATTTTGAACAGAATAAAATTTTTGTTTCACCAACAATTCGCAACCAATTAAAATGTGAAATCACTGACAAAACACAAAATTGAATGATCTTAAAATGAAGAACAATCTAAAATAAAAAAATATAAGTAACTAACAATAGCGTAAGTGTATGACCTAAAAGCACATGATTTAAAAAATCGATAGCGAAAATTTTCGTCGGTTTAAATTGTAAATAAGCTTATTTATTATGAACAAAACTCGGACCCTAACTCAACAGCTCACAGCATGATAGAACTTTTAAAAACTTTTTCTTACGTAAAAAATCTATAAAAATTATTTATTTCGTACAGAGCAAGTATTGTGCTAACTTTTGAAACAACTCAATGACAATGAAGCACGCATTTATAAAAGTTGACCAAAATAAAAAATCAAACTGATCCAAATCCAAACAAAGCATTTCTTTTAGGCGAATAGTCAATGACCTGAAGCAAAACATAATTTTAACTAACCTAACGCAAGTAACAAATTAACACTAACATATGTTGTATTTAAAGGCAGCTGCTTTTGCCACCCCAAGATATTCTTATCACGAAAAAGCAGAAGGCTGCCTAAGGCAGCTGCTTTTGCCACCGCTAGATATTCTTATCACGAAAAAGCAGAAGGCTGCCTAAGGCAGCTGCTTTTGCCACCCCTAGATATTCTTATCACGAAAAAGCAGAAGGCTGCCTTTACGTATTAATGTTTACGAATATATTAGTTTTACATAATATTGCGTTTATATAAAGCACTTTAAGAAAATAATAAACAATAAATAATATTCATGGAAAAGTTATTGACGTAACTAAAAATAAAAACATACAAAAACAAAAATTTGATGCAAACTGCGAACATACAACAGTTGTAAGGCTTGACATAATATGTTACATTTAAAATCAAGCAGTTTCCTTTCTTTTTGTTTAGATGTTTAGATGCACAGGAATGCAATTCTAATTTTCACGTAACAATTATTTTATAACTTTTATAATTTATTTATAACAATATTGTTGTGCTGAGATTATCTAAAGCAGCTGAAAAAAGTATTTAGTATTAACCAATAATAAACAATATCACATTAATATTTTAACAACATTCATGTAAGCATACTAGGGAAACCTGGATGCTCCAAAGTTGTAAAATTTGCTTAAAAGACACATGTTAAAGATAAGCCCTGGCGTGGTATTTTGTGGCTTAGAAGCGGCATAGGTTTTAGAAAAGTTGCTCCAAATCACTAGAAATGGAGTCAAAAATTACATGTTAAAAATAGGCTACTGGCACCGTAGCAAAGTGGCTCAGAAGCGGCATAGGTTTTAGAAAAGTTGCTCCAAATCACTAAAAATGGAGTCCAAAATTACACGTTAAAGATAGGCTCCTGGCGCCACAAAAAGTGGCTCAGAACCGGCACGCTTTTTGAGGGGTTGCTCCAAATCACTAAAAATGGAGCAAAAAAATACACGTTAAAGATAGGCTCCTGGCTCAGAAGCGGCAGTTTACCACTACTCTAGGCATTGAATTGTCATTTTACTAAAATTTTGTGATTTAAAAAACTTTCGTATACACATGCTAATCACGTGATCGTACTTTCCTTCTACATAGTCATAGCTGAACATCGTTAAATATTGAACTGGTGTGGTCGAGTGGTCAAAAGCGCTAGTTCAGAATGTGTTGATGTGTACTTCGAGGGATCGACCCTCATATGATGAATTTTTTGCAAAATATTTACGCCGATTTTGTCAGCAAAAACTGTTTTGATATGAAATTTTTTTATCAAGGAAAGCGATAGCGTCGTCGAGTTGGCAAGTAGTTGCAATTATGGCATGTGTTTTTGACATGAGCATTGAAACGGAATAGATCAACTGTACACAGGTATTTGTGCGAAGCTGAATTCTCCTAGGTAAAATGAGCAGAATTTTTACTCAGCGAAGGAACCTTGCCCCTTTTGGGGCCTGCTTGTTTATTATCTGGCACACCTTGCTGATTGCTTACCTCTGGTGTTGTCAGTCGTCATTTGCATAGCCTCTGAAAATTGTTATGACGCCACGCCGGTTAGCTCATCAGCTAGCGTGTCCGACTAGTTAACGGAAAGGTGGTTGTTCGATTCCACTCCGGTTGTTTGTTTTTTGCCTTTCTTCGATGTTCCCACTTGACATCAACTGTGATCCGTCCGAATTTCAAACGTAAGATTGACCTACCTGCCCTTCCAGTGTTATTTAACACTGGAATTTCGACCTACCCAACATAACATAGAAACCTGAGATTCTGAATATAGTATATACGCGGCCCCTGAGGGGGCCGCGTGAAAAGGCCCTGTCAGGAATAAAAGTGTCACCCCTAAAATTTGTCCTCCGGACACTTTTATCCACACCCTTCATTCACTCCGGGGGGGGCACTTTTATCAGGATAAAAATACTACGAGTGCGGATAAAAATTTTACGAGGGACACTTCTATCCGTGACAGCCCAAGTCCCGTATCTGCACTTTCCGGCATTTTTAAAAAGTTTCGCAGTATGTTTTTTCCACATATTGTATAACTAACGACCCTGGCGGAATGAAGAAGCTCCAAGAGCTTCTTCATTCGCGTATGGCCGTTATAAAATATCCGGAGCTGTTCGAAATTTTTTTTCGAAAAAAGTTCGAAAAGTGCTGAAATAGGACTTTCATCAGGACAATTTTTTCCTCAAACAAATGAATGGCTTACGGAGAAGTTCGAACCAGATTTTAGGGAATGGCTTACGGACAAGTTTGAATGTTACTTTTAACTGGCTTACGGACAAGTAGGTGTGATCCATTCTTGCTTCAACCTACAGTTAAGGCCTCGTCTCCTTCCACATATATCTGTGACAGCCCAAGTCCTTCATATGGTGTGTAGAAGTCATCATAGATTCCCTGAACCATCATCTCCGCTCTCGCATTTTCCCATGGAGTTTCACCAAGCAGTCCTACAATTACATAAATTTGCCCATACTTAACAGGCCGTTCTATAAAATTTCGCTTGCCCTTGTATTAAAATCAATAATCTGGGGAAAAAGAGGTCGCAAACCCCCATACCCCCGCCCCCCGTTCTAAACTGCATTCTTTACATACATGGGGTCGTAAAGAGCATTGGCATTGAAGAAGCAGTACCGTACCCCCCTAATAAGACAGTGACGCAGTAGCATACCTCCCTCATAAACAAAGTGACGCAGTAGCCATTACGCCCTCATATAAACAAAGTGACGCAGTAGCATTACGCCCTCATATAAACAAAGTGACGCAGTAGCATTACGCCCTCATATAAACAAAGTGACGCAGTAGCATTACGCCCTCATATAAACAAAGTGACGCAGTAGCATGCCTCCCTCACGAAACAAGTGACGCAGTAGCGTAATTTCCTCATAAACCAAATGACGCAGTAGCGTGCCTCCCTTATAAACCAAGTGACGCAGTAGCGTGCCTCCCTCATAAACCAAGTGACGCAGTAGCGTGCCTCCCTCATAAACCAAGTGACGCAGTAGCGTGCCTCCCTCATAAACCAAGTGACGCAGTAGCTTAATTTCCTCATAAACCAAATGACGCAGTAGCGTGCCTCCCTTATAAACCAAGTGACGCAGTAGCGTGCCTCCCTCATAAACCAAGTGACGCAGTAGCGTAATTTCCTCATAAACCAAATGACGCAGTAGCGTGCCTCCCTTATAAACCAAGTGACGCAGTAGCGTGCCTCCCTCATAAACCAAGTGACGCAGTAGCGTGCCTCCCTCATAAACCAAGTGACGCAGTAGCGTGCCTCCCTCATAAACCAAGTGACGCAGTAGCGTGCCTCCCTCATAAACCAAGTGACGCAGTAGCGTGCCTCCCTCATAAACCAAGTGACGCAGTAGCGTAACTTCCTCATAAACCAAGTGACGCAGTAATGTGCCACCCTTATAAATCAAGCGACGCAGTGGTAATAGCATACCGCCATCATATAAACCAAGTGACGCAGTAGCATGCCTCCCTCACGAAACAAGTGACGCAGTAGCGTAATTTCCTCATAAACCAAATGACGCAGTAGCGTGCCTCCCTCATAAACCAAGTGACGCAGTAGCGAGCATCCCTCATAAACCAAGTGACGCAGTAGCGTGCCTCCCTCATAAACCAAGTGACGCAGTAGCGTGCCTCCCTCATAAACCAAGTGACGCAGTAGCGTAACTTCCTCATAAACCAAGTGACGCAGTAATGTGCCACCCTTATAAATCAAGCGACGCAGTGGTAATAGCATACCGCCCTCATATAAACCAAGTGACGTAGTAGCATGCCTCCCTCATGAAACAAGTGACGCAGTAGCGTAATTTCCTCATAAACCAAATGACGCAGTAGCGTGCCTTCCTCATAAACCAAGTGACGCAGTAGCATGCCTCCCTCACGAAACAAGTGACGCAGTAGCGTAATTTCCTCATAAACCAAATGACGCAGTAGCGTGCCTCCCTCATAAACCAAGTGACGCAGTAGCGTGCCTCCCTCATAAACCAAGTGACGCAGTAGCGTGCCTCCCTCATAAAGCAAGTGACGCAGTAGCGTGCCTCCCTCATAAACCAAGTGACGCAGTAGCGTGCCTCCCTCATAAACCAAGTGACGCAGTAGCGTGCCTCCCTCATAAACCAAGTGACGCAGTAGCGTAACTTCCTCATAAACCAAGTGACGCAGTAATGTGCCACCCTTATAAACCAAGCGACGCAATGGTAATAGCATACCGCCCTCATATAAACCAAGTGACGCAGTAGCATGCCTCCCTCATGAAACAAGTGACGCAGTAGCGTAATTTCCTCAAACCAAGTGACGCAGTAGTGTGTCTCGCTTATAAGCCAAGTGACGCAGTAGCGTACCTCCCTCATAAGCCAAGTGACGGCCAATGGCAATCGACTGACCCAGCTGTTTCCCTTCGTGCTTCAGCACAGGCAGTAGTCCCATCGGAGTGGCTGCAAACAATTAGCTATACATACCATTCCGCCTTGAAGGTGTTTCAGCTATTCGTGTACATTGCTCAGGGTTCATACTACTTCATAGTTGGTTATTCACAGTTTCTTAAACAAAAGGTGAGTGAATTGCTAGCAAGAAAGCAAGAAAGATAGAAAGAAATAAAGTAGACCTGGCAAGTTTAATTAAATGGAGTTTGGTTCAGATCGGTTTAAAAACGGTGACCCGGTTATACATGTAGTCCAGAAAGGGGAAGGAGGAATCCTTACTGAAAGAAAGACAGCATCAGCATCAGAATGACACAGGAGGGATTCCAACTCTGGATCTGCAGACCAGCGCTATACCATTTGACAGCCTGGGCCAATGATACGCTGTCGTATATCCATTTAAGTACCGACATACTCCAAGAAGCCTATGGTACTCAACACTATCTATGTCTGAGCTCAGCGATACATCATGTGAGAATAATAGATTATATACACTCGTGAAATACATAGGTATGTGTCGAAATAGAAAAAAATGAAAATACATATAAATAAAAAATGCATCATTACTTTGCTTAAGGGATTTGCGGAATTCCTCGAGCGTTGTCAATTCTTCCTTGACTTTGATTCCCGCTTGATGGTAAATATATCGAATAAATTCTGCCTTTCCCCGGCAAGGAAAATACACCAGGACATAACCAGACATAATTGTTATTTTGAATTCCTACGTGATTAATTGGTATTAATCCATTAAGGCACGAACCAAGGCTAAAACGGACAATTTATTCGACGTAGTAGGGTTGTTAGAGTCCTATATACTAAAATATTTACAAAAAATCCGGTACCATTTTTTCTGAACAGTGCCGGATATGGTATAATGGTCTTGCGGGATTTGGGTCGGACTGTTTGATGTGAGTTTTTAAATTGCTTTGAGTTGAAAACCTTAAAAATAGTTTTGATTTAATGTATTATTGGGAAAAAAGCAATGATTTGATTACGTGTGGTGCATCAATAAACAAAACTGCACCAAAATTAGTTCTGATTTGATGCAGTTACTACATCAAAGCAATCCTTTCCCATTCCTTCACAGGAATAGACAGATTGAACGTAATTTATTCCGAAGTTTAGTAATGGCATATCGGATTAGACGGACTGAACGAGTTAAATCAGCTGCTTAATTTTGTCTGGCTGGACCTGTACTTGTAAATGAACACTGGACTAAAAGGTTTTAACATGCGTGCTTTACGTGCATAGTCCGTCCGTCCGTTTAGTCTGACATTTAATCCGCTTAGTCTTCGTACGAACTTTCTGGATTAATCTGGAGGTTTTGAATGGCATATTCAAGCATAATTTTTAAGGCCGTTTACTGTGGCAAAAATTAACCTGCTTAGCCTGGTCAAGTCTCCTTAGTTCCCGCCAAAAGAAAAAAACTAGGTTTTGATTTTGATTTTTATTTTATTTTTCTCAAGCTTTTGAATAGGTTAACAGGTTTTTCTAAGTTTCTAGAGCTTTTTGTTAGTGGCCGATACCTAAGAGTTTAATAGGATTACCTACAGCCAAAGACGGCCAAATTACGGCTAACTTTTCAACACAAGAAAAAATGGCCAGAAAGTTGTTGACTTGGTCGATGCGGGAAGGTCAAACTCTTCACACTAAATTCCATTTGACCACTACTCTGAGAATTTGCATAAGTGTTGCATCAGTAGGGGTATTCTGGTCGATGCGAGCACTCAGGTTGCGATCTCGAGTGCATCTGGTGAGACCTCCAGGAAGGAGGGGGGCATGGGAAGATCGAAATTGATGGGTACATGGGGAATTGAATACGGGTAATTAAGGGGGTAGATTTGTGATTGTGGGAATTTTCGGGTCGGTGCGATTTTATCTTTGTTATTGCTTTCATTTTTTTTGGTTTTAAAAGGAAACGAGTTCTAAATTATTGGAAAAAGTCGAAATTTCTGAGTGGGTTACTAACATATTGTTTTCGTCCCTGTTGTGTACTTGTTTGTGCATTTTCGGAAAAGTATTGTTTACATTTTTCTATTTAAATTATTAATTTAAAATTGGCAAAAATTTCAAACCGAAGAGTGCGGAAAAGTGTACCCCAGCTAGGGGGTACCCAAGTAATGTGCGCTAGACACGCCGGGACGTATTGCCCGCACAGGGAGGCACCTGTTGCATCAGTAGGGTTGCCCCCTACTTGGGGTAGACTTTTCCGCGCTGAGAGAACTTTAAAATTAGTCTAAGAACGCGTATAAGTTCGTCTATTCACACGTACAAGCCAGTCACGTCACGCATTTTATGTACTTTTCAAATTGGCAATATTCATGGATAAAATTATGCTCTGCGTTGCACTCTACAGTTTTTATATCAAGAAAAAGGCTGCCAGCGATTTAATATACCTAAATTGTAGGCTTACACGTTTTTGAGTGATGACGTGTCGTGTGAATAGGCTTTTATTCATATTTTTATAAAATATACTTTTTACGTTAATAAGTGTATTTAAATTTCATGTTTAAAATCATTATTTTATTTAGTTTTATATTTTCTAAATTGTATTTGGACGGGGGAGTTAGCCCAGACTCGAAATGACTGCGAAGATAAAAATCAATTGTCCTTCGGTGTGGTCTGGCCCACGACGGACGACGAAACGGGGGTGGCACCGGCGCATTTTGAATAGGGGCTAGGTATTGAGGCGTCGCGTGTCGTTTCGGTTTAGGGCTAGGTCCCCCTAAGTTAGGTAAATGTTTCTAAGCTAGATTTTGTTATTTTCTTATGTTATAATGTTATTTGTTGATTTTATGTTGAATAAAACTTCATTTTTTAATAAAATTCTGAACCTATAAATTTGCCTCTTTAGGGCTTCCTAGGGCCTTTTGACTGTAGTAGCCCTTGGAGGGCTTTGTGGCTATTTGTTGGGGAATGCGTGTGTGAGCCCCGGACCTAGTTAGGGCAGATTCTGAGCGAGTTCGGGCGTTTTGCCCCGGTTTTCACCCGATATATCGCGTTCCACTTGGGCTCGGGCGCGCGGTCAATTCTGCCCTGGCCCTCGCCTTTCGAGGCCTAAATTCCAAGAGCCCCGTGGTTCGCGTTATAACATAAAAGTACCGATTGTTATATAATTAAAAAGAAAGTGATTTTAATACCATACAATGTATTTTTATTAGCATCGCAGGAATCCTTGTAAGCTATTCTAGAAAAAGATGAAAAAATAATTGAAATTGAAAATATTGGAAGAAAAATTGATAATGGTATTGAAGTTGAAAACAAATGAACTGAAACATGAAAATCATGTACATAAATAACATTCGTCGCCTACAAGCTAGACAAATGTGCCCAACTGGAGCCTCCAAGACAGCTAAACAGAAAAATCTCAAAAAAATTGTAGCTTTTAACATCCTACGATGGTTCCGAGTAGCACAATCAAAATCAATCAGACGTTTAAGCAACGGGTCAGAACTGATAATGCATTACAACAAAATTGATAATGCGTTAAAAGCATGCTTGTAGAACCAAAAACCCAAATAAAACTGCTGCCACACCACACACACACACACACACACACACACACACACACACACACACACACACACACACACACACACACACAAGCGCCCATACAGGTATTGTGTGCGAAATCGTGACTTCTAGGTTCTCAATGGCCAAATCAGGACAGAATTCACACTTTCTCATGCAAGAAACACATCACCTAAAGCTTAGAATTAACCTAAACCTAATCCTGCTTCCTGATATGCGTAAAAAACACTCTGCTAAATTTAAAGACAGCTAGGTGGTACACACACGCAGTAGTAGTAAAACCAATAATAAAATACTGGGAACATTATTTGGCGATTATAGATTGCCTGCCTCTCTTTGCTCGCAATAACTTGTTTTCTCAGCACATAGCTACATATGATGTGTGTTTGTGTGTGCTGTGTGTGGTGTGCACAATATGTGCCGAATCGGGACACATACAAACCTGCCATAGTCAAAATCCCGACATTTGTCCAAATCGAGTCGTCCCAATTTGGCAAAGCTCCTGTGCCCAGTTAGTTGGACGCAGAACACCGAAATATGACCACTGCCAACGTATCCTAGCCATGTCACGATTTCGCGTAATAATAGGGCTGGGCACGGTCACAAAATCAGCATCCGTGTACACGGTTGTTTTCGAAGGCTACTAACAATGTGTACTCGCTAGCGAACGGACTGACCTAAAGATAAGACAGCAGTGATTTCTACAAGATCACAGGGCACCCCCTCCGGGATTCCCCAAAAAAAAACACCCCAACCCCCCCAACCCCAAAGAACAACACCCCCCCCCCCCCCCCACTAATAGCCGCAGATCTTCGATAAGTCGATAAGTGACAGAAGGTAGCAGATTTCACGGTTACTCCATTTACAGGGCTTAGGCCAATTGAATGTTAACAAGCTCGTCTGCTGAGTAAGAAATGTACCTCCTGATTGAGTACTGATCTTGACCTTGGAGTGTCTATATTCCGCAGGAAATATTGAACGCGGCCATAACCGCGAATTAGAGCAACGTTTTGGGAAGAGTAAAACATTGTGAAGATTGTCATTTTGGACGAAAGGCTCTTGCTTCTATTCAGTTTTATATGTCTGTAGTGGCCAGTGCGTAAACCTACTAATAAAATTCAGTAAACTAAATTTCATTGAATTTAGTTAATTATATATAGTTTATTAAAGATATTACGCTAGTTGCAGACTGGCAGTTTATCTAGTCACCGATCTTGTTCAAGCCAAACTGTAGTGGCAACAGATAATAAAAAAACATATAGGTATGAAATATGTGCTCAGCCAGGGTCGTTGGTTGAATGTTGTAAAATTCCTACGTAGACTGCTTAGCGCTTGCTGAGTCGCTTCAGAGTATTTTTCCTGTCGCTACCTCAGTAGCGACAGGACTTTACATTTGTTTTGCACTACGTAAAATACACGTCTACGTGTATTTTCTGTAGCAAATTTGTGTGCGTGTGTATTATGTAATTTTACCGTTATGTGTGTGAAGTGGCCAAGCAGCCAGCCAGCTAGCTTCGTGTTGTTGTTGCTAGCTAGGTTACTGTAGGGTCGAAATGGCCAGATAGGTGTTTTTTATTGTTTTTAAGTCCCTAAACAGGAATTTTTCGTAACTGACGCTTCAATTATCGGAAACCAGATAGGTAATGGATAATTGAATTACTTCCAGAATTATTTGAAATAAGCATCAAAAAAGGAGCAAAAGTCGTCCCAAATTAAGCAAAGCGCACTTTGATAGTGGTCTCAAAGGTATTTAAAAACAACAATCAAATCCAATCAAGAAATTTTAATAATAGTTTGGCATTAACAGTTTTATTGGTACTTAATTGGTCGAGTAAGCGTTTATCACAACAACTACTTACTTAGCAAACTATCTGTTAACTTTTACTGTAAACGGAACTTGAATCAAATGATATTACAGGCTAAAGCCCGGTCCAAACATTGTCCGTAACAGTCTCATTTGTTCTATAAGTCAATTTTTATGTAGTTTCTGTGCAAAACTTTGGAAAGCAAGTTTGTTGTGTGTGAGCTAGACTGGAAGACGCTAACTACTGCAAACAAGAGTGCATTTACAACTTATGTACTGACATATAGACACAAATACGGACAGGTATAAACCAAGTTTGAGGCTTTCTAGACCATGGTTTAAATTTATAATCCATTTATGCATTGTATTTTTTTCATGAACATCCTGATCGCTACACACAACAGGCACTGACCGATCATACCGTTTTTGCTAAACCCTGTGGTGGGTCGGTTCGTCGAAATTTGTGCCCTACTTATGTAGGTTTGGAAAATTCAAGTCATGCACACACATTTAAAAGCTGAGGAATTCAGGGGGGGAGCTGTCAACAAAGGGGGAAAGGCTACGCAGTTTGTTTTTAATTAGGGAATGAAATATGGATTTGGATTGGGGGTCAGAGTGTGTAAGACTGTGCCTTTCTTTGTCCTTCATAGAATCCTTCGTAAATCCGAAATCCTTCATGGTAATGTATTCGATGTGGGTGCATGCGCTAGATAACCTGTCTGTGAGTATTGGCACATCCTATGATTGCCAGTAAACAAGGAAACCGTGTGCGGGCGTCGAATGAGGTAGACTGGGAGGCCTACGTTTAAATATGGTAACGGGTTGGCTACGTGAGCAAGGTGCCGAGAAAGTTTTGGCGTTTACTCCTTCCTTTGTTTAAAAGAAGGTTTAATGGCTTAATAATTGGGGCTACAAGACTTGGGTGTTGTGATGCAGTGCTTAGCATTTTCCAAGCCCATATAAAAGTCCCCGGCTCGATACTCTACAGTTCTACACCTCTTTCTGTCTTTTTTTCCTTTTTCGAAAAATAATCCTTTTTGCAACATATTAATATTTAACTTCAATCGACGAAATTTTTAAAAACAGTTTTGCAAAAATACCGCAAAACCTTTATGAAAGTAGAAAGAATGTGAGCGACAGGTTAAACTTCTTTAGAAGGAATTTCTTTCAGCTATTCTATTCTACCGATTATACAGTTGCACTGAAAATTACTAGTGTTGGACGAGACTGCAATACTGCTGTGGCCATGGATCAACACACAATAAATTTTGCATAAAATTGCTGCTTGTTACCTTTCAGTAGACTCTGCATTACATCTACTATTTCTGAACGGCCGGCTTAGCTCAGTTGGTAGAGCGTCCGACTCTTAATCGGAAGGTAGGTGGTTCGAGCCCACTCCGGCAGTCACTTTTTGAAAATTCCATACCGCTCTTCTGCACTGCTGGCAGTCAAGCACTACAGAATACGGTATCTGATCGAGCTACCTGTCTTTCCAGTGTTAATTAACACTGGAAATTTGACCTACCCAAAATTACATAGGAAATCGAGAATCTGAATATAGTATATACGCGGCCCCTGAGGGGGCCGCGTAAAAAAACCAACTATTTCTGCGAAAATTATAAGACCAATTTTGTAACTAACCAACCTAAGCTGGAGCACTTCTGTCAAATAATAGGAGTACAGACAATTTAAAAAAAAGCTGCACCAGATGATAAAAGATATTTTGCAAAAAAATTAGCAACTTCATCATACCATATCATAATTTTGCGACGAATTTTGTAACTTATAAAGTGCAAAAAAACTGGTTATAATATAATAGTGTTGCTGGCAATGTTAGTTTGGTTTTGTGATCAATTTTATTTTAAATTAACTAGACTGAAAAACAAGTTTCAAAAAATGGCTTTTAATGTATAAATGAATATCGAGTTTTACGTGTTGTATATACAGGGTCCCACCCTTGTTGACCTAGCCATTTTATAGTCCATTTGGCATTGAGCTCTATTCACGTCTAGTTGTCATGGTAACAAGTGCGCAACTAAGCCTAGAAGCCACACATTTAATCGTTATCTTAAGAACCTAAATTTAGTCTAAACAGTAGTTTAATTGTATTCTAATTATGTTGTGAGATATATTCTGAACGGGGGAATTGAGTTTGAGTCTAAAATGGGAAGTTTGAATGAGTGCAAAAAGGAATGCAATGCAAGCTAGTTGGTTGGCTTGAGGGGAATGGCGGACGCCGGTCGGGTTTAAATTATCGGGGGAAAATTCACAGATTTCAGCAGGGAGTAACTCTGAGTTTAGTGGACCAGCGCTCCTGAGTTAGGAGACCAAATTTACTGTTTAGTTTGTTATTATTCGCGTGTTTGATACTGTATTTTACAGTTCGTTCCACTGTATAAACTCGCGTGTCAGGCTCTTTAATAAAGCCTTATTTTTAGCTTTGTGTTC
>JASANF010013808.1:0-15963 GCA_030248245.1 Trissonchulus sp. WLG1_4
AATATAATATATATATATATATCAAGTGCGGATCCAGGGGGGGGGGGCGGGGAGCGCCCCCTCCCCGCGAAAGTTTTTCAGACTGAAATTTTACACAAGGGTCCCCCTTTGGTTTTTATTGCCCCACCGAAAAAATTTCCGATACGTCTCCAACTGACCAAAATTGCTGTAAAAATAAAAAAATTCTCCGATTTTTTTCCTGGGGGCTGTCGCCCCCAGACCCCTGCAACTTTCTGGCTTACTGATGCTTGGTATTATCTTTCATCAAAGCCTATGCATGTCAACCTACTAGAATACCCATGCCGGCCCATCACTTTTGTAATTTTCGATGTTTTTAGGTCCAATTTTACGTTAGATGCTAATGTGTCGTCTTTTTGGTTTACAATTGCACAGAAACTGTAACGCCTCTCTAGTTTAGTAAAGTTTGAAAAAATTGCAGATTTTAGAGGATATCCCGGGGTCAAAAAATATAGAAGTGTTTGGCTTCTGGGGCGGCAACCCCCGCAACTGTGTGTTTTGATGAAAGATACAGATTTTAGAGGATATCACGGGGTCAAAAACAGTAAAGGTGTCTAGCTTCTGGGGGCTGCCGCCCCCAGACCCCCGCAACTGTATGTTTTGATAAAACTGGCAGATTTCATAGGAGATTCCGGGGTCAAAAAACGTAGAAGTGTCTGGCTTCTGGGGGCTGCCGCCCCCAGACCCCCGCAACAGTAAATTTGTATGGTATTGTAGTTCTAATGGCCAATTGGGGGGGGGTCGCCCCCCCCCCCGAACAAAAGTCCGGGATCCGCCACTGATATATATATATATATATATATAATATATTATATATACATAATATAATATATATTATACATATTACAGGGTTGGCAGTCTCGGTCTCGTAGAAAAACCGAGACTAGGCTGGTTTCGGTCTCGGTCTCGGTAGGAAAACGACCTGCCATAGGGTGGTCTCAATATTTCAGATGAGACTTGAAGTTTTCAAAATTTTCTAAAATCACCAAATTTTTTTTACAATTTAAGTTTCCAAATAGAATACTGTGACCTATGAAATGGTCAAAACTGTCTGCTGCAGAAGAATGTCAGTTCACCGGCAAACTAACTTCAAGTTTAAACTTGTACATCAAGCTTATTCATTAAAGTTTGAGCTAGAATGGGTTGTCTGACTTGCGCTGTTGAATTTGTATGTGGAACCTCCCAAGCATATGTTAAACAGTAACATACTACTGACTGACCATCATTTGTCAAATAGTGCTAAATTCGTAGCTGATTTGTAATTAAAAATTTGCTGGCTTCTGCTTCCTGCAACTTTACAACGGGCGAATTGGGTGGCAGCTTAATTGAATTTCTTGAGCACCAACCTCTCAACGCATGTCAAAACATTGAGTATCTGAAAAAACTTCAAATCAAATCGGCACAATCAAATGCTTTTTGGGCTATGGACTATGGAGTGGTTGGGGCATCAATAACCTTCCCCCCACACAGGGGCGTAGCCAGGATTTTGAAAAGGGGGGGGTCGCACCTTGTCAACTTTTTTTGCCCACTCATTGATAGCAATTTTGAACTTGAAGTGAAGTTTTTCGCGATTTGAGTACTCACACACGCATGGTAAACGCAAGACTATTGAGCCATAAATTGCAGGGGTCTGGGGGCGGCAGCCCCCAGAAAAAAATTGTGGACTTTTTTCTATTTTTAGGCCGAATTTGACCCACCGAATACGTATCAGAAAGAAAAATTTAAACAAAAGATGGGATCGTCTGTAGGGATGGAAGTCTCGGTTTTTTTTCCGAGACCGAGACCGAGACCACGAAACCGAGACTACCGAGACCGAGACCAAAATCCGAGACCGCCAAAACCGAGACTTTGGGTCAATTTTTGCCATTTTTTCACCTATTGGTTTGATGACTTTTTACAAGTTTTTAGGTAAACTTACAAGACCATGGTCAGGCACCTTATGTATATATAAATTAACAGCTACATCACGGCAATGTTGGTTACGTTCCTGGTTCTTTCCTCCTTTTGTGTGGGTATGGGGCCGTGTCTACTTAAATACTGTGAAATTTTGACATCTGTCCCAAAGCAGACGCAATTTATCCTTGTTCTCGCCAGAAAATAGCAATTTCAGACACTGTTTGGCTGAATTTAGTTAAAAATCGCTCAGCTTCTATTGGAATTACCAATGTTCTGCTAAAATAGACCCCCAAGATAAAAAGGGTTTTTAGCTCAAAAATTAGACCTGCGCGTCGTGACGCTCTTTCATTCTTTGCCTCCGGCGTGACACCCCTTTGAATTGTGCCGCCTCAATCCCCTGGGACTAAATTTTAGTTGGGAGTAGAGTCTTCCCTTCTCATATACCGAACTACATAGTTCTGACTAGTGCGTCTAGTTGAACTTTCACAGATTTATTTTTGATTTTTTGCTAAACTCATACTAATTGGAAATTACAGTTAAGTATGTGAAGCCACCGATTGGCATAACAAAGTTGACCAGCCAAACACTAAAGATTAAAGAATAAAATATAATAATAATCACAGTTCACACAGATAGACTTGAAAGGAAATGTTAAATAAGAAACCTAATCATAAACATACATTTTTGTGTGTGTACTGTGTTTACTGATAAACTAAACAACCACGGTAAAGCTGTTTTCGGAAAAAAATCGACAGAATCTCACTGTTTGATGTGAAATTTTGGTGAAATAAAAATTTCCGAAAAAAATTTTCTGCCAAAAATATAAACCAAAGGGGGGACCACAGGAAAATTTTTCACAGATTTGAAAAACCGAGACCGGGTACAAACCGAGACTTTTCGACTACCGAGACCGAGACCGAGACTGGGCTAGTCTCGGGTTTTGACCGAGACCGAGACTTCCATCCCTAATCGTCTGACGTCACATCAGTGTATTACACAAGTAAATGCAGCATAGGTAATCTACTCCTGTAGACATGCATAGGCTTTGATGAAATATAATATAACAAGGAATAATAAACCACAGAACAGCAGGGTTTGGGGGCAGGAGCCCCCAGGAAAAAATTTAGAGATTTTTTGTATTTTTAGGCCAAATTTAGTCAAGTGGAGACGCATATATCAGAAATTTTTTTAGGACGGACGTTTACAAACGCAAGATACTAAACCCCAAAGTTGCAGGCGTTTGGGGTTGGCAGAATGGCAGCCCCAAGAAAAAAGATTTTTCCAATTTTTAGACCGAATTTGGTCAACTGGAGACGTATCAGAAATTTTTTCTGACAGAAAAATTACAACAAAAGATGGTATATACCGTCACACCAGACAGTGTGTTGCATTGCAAATGTAAATATTGCAAATGTAGCATTATGTACTCGTGTATACATGCATAGGCTTTGACGAAAGATAATAACAAAGAAAAGTTATTGTTATGTTAAAAGATAGTCGCAGGGGTCTGGGGGCAGTAGCCCCCAGAAAAAAATTGGGGGAAATTTTTGACTTTTAGGCCAAATTTGGTCAATTGGAGACGTATCAGAAATTTTTTTAGGCCGGGCGATAAAAACCAAAGGGGGACCCTTGTTGACAATTTCTTCAGGTTCGACCAAAAGGGGGGGTCGCGACCCCCGCGACCCCCCCCCCTGGCTACGCCTTTGCCCCCACATATATAACTGTGTCAGCGGGAGAAACTTTTCTGGCCCGTGATGATGCTCCTATAAGAACTTCTGATATAGCACCACAACCACTGCACCGGCACGGACGATTCTTGGAACCTGTGTCAAACTCAAAACTGCCAAAGTGCCAATATTTGCAATGCACTATTAAACACCCTGTGGTATCGAAGAAGTTTGCGAAACTTTTAAAAATTACCAAAAGTTGACAGAATAGCGGGAAAATAATCCCGTTGTCCGGCTGTCAATCACCTACTCTCCTGCATCCGGTAGTTTACAATATTTCTTGAAACTTCGCAAGTCATACACTCATACAACATAACCTAATGTTCATTTTTTTGGAACTTAATCACTGATTTTTCACATTTTAAAGTACATAATATGAATATCTCAAATATTTAAAATTGAAACTTGAAAAAAGGTCCCCCAAGGGCTGGTCTCGGTCTCGAAGGTCTCGTTTGTGTGGTCTCGGTTGCAGACCCGAGACTTGCCAACCCTGAAATATTATATTATACATTATGGAAATATATATACTAAAACAAAACTTTCAAAAAAGAAGTTTAGATTGTCCAACAAGTATATATATATATATATATATATATATATATATATATATATATATATATATATATATATATATATATATATATATATATATATATATTTATATATATATATATATATATATATATATATATATATATATTATTCGTGTGTGTCTATAAAAACTAACTTTTAGAGCAAACTTTTCGCCATCCGACTTGCGAAAACACTCGACCACTTTTCCATTGACGCCCACGCCCAGCACGTGCTTGCTGATGCGATAGTCCTCTGTGATGGGGTTTGTCTTGGGCTGCAGACCCGTCTTGGTGAACGGCTTGTAGTCCATGTGAGATCCTGCCTTGACAGCCTGTGTCGACTGCACGTCGCCCATTTAGCAATCACCACTCCGAGATCGCACAGCAATAGCTATAGACGTATGGACACGATAGATTATGCTATCGAACACTAATTGTCTCTAAAATAAAGATATATAACAACGTATAAAAGTGAGGGTGACGCAGGCTTAGATTCGCCAAAAATTTTGCGTTTAGACTCGACCAAAAACATTCTTTCTGGTCTCAATAGTTGATAATGATAGCCAATTCAACAGTTTTTAATCGTAATTATATATTATAATAAAAATGCCCTTTCACCAAGGGCAGCAGTGTGGGTAGAATAGAAAAGTTGGCTGATCTGTAGCGGAAAAATGCTAATAAGCTTGTTAAATGTACAGCAGGGTTTTTTTGGGCAAAAAGAAGAGCAAGAATAATAAAAATACGGGGGGGCAAATGCTCAAGATTTTGAAATTTTGCTCAAATTCTGCTCACCACTCTGAAGGGACCCTCCTTTGGTTTTTTATGGTCGGCTGAAAAAAAATCCGATAGGTCTCCAATTGACAAAATTTGGCCTAAAAATCAAAAATTTCTTCAAATTTTTTTCTGGGGGCTGACGCCCCCAGGCCCCTGCAACTTCGTGGCTTAGTATTTCTTAGTTCTATCTTTCACGAAAGCATATGCTGTATGCATGCAAGGGCGTAGTCAGGGGGAAGGGTCGCGGGGGTCGCGACCCCCCCTTTTGGTCGAACCTGAAGAAATTGCCAACAAGGGTCCGTCTCCCCCAATGGTTTTTATCGCTCTATTTAATGGTTTTTTGCCGTATTTTAACGAAACCCCCTTTTCCGTGAGATTGAGACTGCATGTAAGGTGTAGGTTTTGCTTTTGCATGGCAACAAGGAATATGCAGTTTGCCTGTTTTTATCGCTCGGTTATGTTTTGCTAGTGTGTATATACATGTATGTATGCTTTTTGCTTGCAGTTATTCTTTTGTAGTGCGGTTGCGTTGGGGCTGCTGTGCTGACTAAAAAAGCATACTACTGGTAACTATATAGCATTTGCTTAGTTGCGTCATTTTTGTTTTGTTTATAATTTAACAGTTATCCTCTTTACACCAACACGTGGGTTGTTAAAAAAATTACTTTCTTGAAGTAAAATGTAGTATATATATATATATATATATATATATATATATATATATATATATATATATATATATATATATATATATATATGGGCATAAACTAGCTTGGTGTACTGTGATTGTACTGAACCTGTGTATATACTACCTACATATTGTACTAATTTTTCAGAAAGTGTTAGTTTTGGTTTACTATTTCTTTTGAATTACTACTACTAATACTTTTGGATTTAGGATTTTTAATGATACCAGCATTCTTTGAAATGTTTTGCTCCGTTTTCCAGTTTTATTGAGGAATGACTGATGCGACAAAAAAGATAATGCTTTTGTGTTGGGTAACGCTAGCAGTACGCTCGCTTTCCACTCTTCTCCATTCGGATTTCCTAGTCTAACCTTGTTTTTTGCTGATGCATGACTTTTTATATTGATTGTGGCTCCTGAATAATCCGTGCTTTGCTTTGTTTTGTGATTTGCAGGCACTTGCACTATAAAACCAGTAGTAAGTCTTCGTAAAGGTAAGTTAAATATATAATTATATACACATCTGGGAACTCCCTCATTGAGTTAAATGTTCGTCTACGCCAAGGCCAACCGGCTTGCGGGGAGGTGCCCCAGCCACTTGATGGGTCCCTAACACACGCACGCAAACACTAAAAGAGTGTAGCCAGCTCTTCACTAAGTTTGTCACATTACTTTCCATCTCTTACCCAAAACAAAGTCTACTCCACCCTACCTTAAATATCCTGGCTACACTCTCCTAACACGGGAAGTTAAACACTATACATCACGCCCGTTTGTAAACGGATGCTAGGGCCCAGATGGCTGGGGTGGGCGACACGGGATAGCCAGCAAAACCGGGCCTTCCGCTCCCCATGCGTGAACCTCGGATTACTCAGTGGCCCCCCACAGGCGCTACACACACACATCTACTGTGAATGCTAATGTAATCCGTCTTTAATACGCCTGCTGTTTAGCCACGGTAGTCCGCTCAACCTTCTCAGGCTGAGATCGACTTGTGTTGTACCAGCAACTCTGTAGTCGAGAGGATGGTAAAAAAAATGAAACGGACAAGAATTGCGTCAAAATAGCAATCGCCAAGCGACACGTTGGTGCTTTTTGCACCCTATTCGCGCGAATCCATTATTCATTATTATACCTTCCGACCCCCCTCCCCAGGCCTAAAGTGACACGATCGACTCCAAAAGGGGAGATGCACTACAAACCCACTACACGACCATGTATGCAAGAGATGAGACATGGGCTGTTTGCGTAACTTCTCAAAAGCCGGCTCGAGTTTAAATTTGACTTACTCATTTTTCGAGGCCCAAAACAGGGGTTTCCCCCGTCCCAGCAGAGCCAAAACCGCAAAAGCTTGGAACAAAATCTTTATGATGCCTCTATTTTCGACCAAAACAAATGTAAAAAACATAAAAAAGTGCCTCGCCAAGCAGGATTTCTTGAGTTATGGCGCCGGGAAAAAAATAAAAAAGACGGAAAAATCCGAGTTTGCGGGAGACGATTTTTCATATCTCGGGTATATACTACCCAACCGATTTGCCTGAAATTTGGCCATGTAGCCCTCCCCCAGGCACGTGCACACACCAAATTAAAACCCGTTTGCTAATTGCTAGCATAAATTTTCAGTTATTAAAAAAAATAATTTTGAAATTCTGCAATGTGGAGTGTCGTTCCTATTCTAGGGTTAGGCGCTATCGCGCCTACAGTAAACACTAACACACGCATGCAATAAACACA
Organism: Trissonchulus sp. WLG1_4; assembly: GCA_030248245.1. Classification (NCBI taxonomy): domain Eukaryota; kingdom Metazoa; phylum Nematoda; class Enoplea; order Enoplida; family Ironidae; genus Trissonchulus; species Trissonchulus sp. WLG1_4. The sequence goes on from JASANF010013808.1 coordinate 7,407, forward strand.
AAAATTTTGCTTCGTCACTTTCCGGCCAACGTTCGTCACTTTGCTCGCCGTACGCCGACGAAGAGGGAACTTTTTTTTGCACAGTACTGTACCCTGACAGTGGTGCGGGGAAAAAACCCTACGCGTTTTGCGGGGAAAAAACCTTTGTGCTTCCGGATCAAGTGCAGTTGGGGGGGGGAAATAGTGGACCTATTTTTTTGAGTAGAGCACCTTGAGGGAAACATTTTTTGTAATAGAACCCCTATCCACAAATTTGGATTTTCTGAGCTATGTGGCTTTTTTTCTGATCCGTCGTCAAGAACGACCGTTTCTGATGTGTGTTGCAATTTTAGGGTTGAAAATTGACACACGAGACGCGGATACACTTGCCGTTAGCAGATCATTATTCAAAGTTCCAAATGGTCGACTGTGGCTAATTTTATTATACAGAAACTATAAATTGGCCGAAAATTGCTAATGTGTCGTTTTTAGCGTTAAAATAGCAATTAAATGCATTTTTAACGTTTTAACAGAAAACTCATCCCCCCTCCCCGAAATTTTTTGTGGCTACGCCACTGCAGATTGGTGTAATAATGCTTCAAAAATTAAAATGAACAAAAAGTGAAAAAATTGTAAAAAATATCATGTATGCAAAAAAATACAAACAAAAAAATACAAACATGTATGCAGCAAAGCAAAAAATAGTATACTTTGTATTTAATTTTGTATTTTTTACCCTATCTAACTATACAAACATGTGAGACATTAATCAATTAGCACAGAATATGATAATAGACCTGGCATATATATAGGCATGCACAAAGAAAAAAGGTATCTAAGCCGAAAAAACATCAACAGAATGGAAAAATTTTTTTTAAATTTTTTAAATTTTGAAGGTAGAATTTGTCAATTGTGGAGGTATCAGAAACACTTTTGTCAGCTGTTGAAGTTTCGGAAAGGGGGGGGGGGGCTGCGACCCTCTAAGGGGGGGGGGGGGGCGCAAATAGCAAAGGGGGGGGGGGGGGCAGCCCACCCAGCCCCCCTCCCCCCCTAAATACGCCATTGCATTTAACCCAACTGGAATTCACAACCTAACACTAACACTAACTTTTTCCTTAAAAGCTAGTGAAACACTTAAATTTGGGCTCGAAACACTTAAGGTGGTAGTTGCGTTTTCGAGGTTTTTGTGATTTCTATGTAAACTTTGCGCCACCAGTACTCAAGTTATAAGTGACGCCTGAGCAGGAATTTTTAGGACAGTACTGTAAAGATCAAAATCCCCAGGCATGTCTCTCACTTTTTCGAAATTTCACCTGTGGACATTTTTAGAGGGTTTTAATTACAAAAAAATATCTTAAATTTTCGGTGCGTCTGCTTTTCAGCTATTTTCTCAGTAAATTGACTAGTTATTAAAAAAGTAGGGGACATGCCTGGGGATTTTAAACATGTCAAAAGCCTTATCAACTTTAAGCCCCAACAGGTAATCGTATGATTCAGAGCTGTGGCGCAAACTTTTTGTAAAAAATTGTAATATTTTGGAAAGGACCTTTCTTTAGTCGCTTATACTGGAAACAAAATCACAGGTTAAATTTCAATGCATGGCATACATTTAGAAAACATATTGTTCTACCTAATGCAAAAGACCGCTTGTGATTTGAATTTGTAATCGCTGAGCTATGGCTTTTCAAAAAAACACCTAAAAACGCAATTACCCCCTTAAAATGTTAGTGTTTCAAGCCCAAATTTAAGTGTTTCACTAACTTTTAAGGGAAAAGTTAGTGTTAGTGTTAGGTTGTGAATTCCAGCCTTTGTGCCGCAAGTGGGGCTGTCAACTTTATGCACCTGTTGCTGTGTTACTTGAATACACTTTAAAATTTATTGGGTGTGGTGTAAATTTTTTGAAAAATAAAGCATTATTTTCTGCAAGATGCTGAAATAAAGTGCGTGTGGGTGTGGCAAGTCAGTTTGGGATGCGCTTTCCACCTTACAGTACTGTGAAAAAAAAGTTCCCTCGTCGTCGGCGTACGACGAGCTTCGTCGTTCGCGAAAAGTGACCAGTGGCGTACCCAGGGGGGGGGCTAGGGGGACATCAGCCCCCCCCTTCGCGATTTTAGCCCCCCCCCCCTTCGCGATTTCAGCCCCCCCCCTTTTTCACTTTTTTCCTGTGGTCTTCTTTGGTTTTATGACACCGCTGAAAAAAATTTTCCGGCACGTTCCCAATTGACTAAAATTACACTGAATTTTCAAAAATTTTCCAAAATTTTCTTTCGAGGGGATCTCGCCCCTAATTCATTACTGCTCTAATGTATATACATTACTTATATCTGCTATGGTGCATTAATAATGAGTAATGCTGACAACTATTATTGGTATTTAGTTATATATTTTGTGTGGCTTTTAATTAAAAACCGTGTGGTGGGTGGAGTGGAGGACGAACGTCTAAGGACAGCCCTTGTCACCCATGGTTTTTCTTCTATTTTTTCCTGTATACAACGTATTTTTCAGGTTTGCTAGTCCCCCATGGGCCGATTTTTTGTGCTTTTTTTATCTAAATAGGTTAAAAGTTTGAAATATTTGACATAACAAAATCTGACTCTGAACAGACCGCTGCTACAACTATGATTTCACGACAAGTGTTGCTTAGAATTGGTTTTTCTATGCAATTATTATTTCAAAATTCTAAAAATACTCCAGCTTCTGGGGGTCGGGCTGCCAAACCCAGACCCCTGCAACCACTCTTTTTTTACTACCAGTGTTGCTTAGAATTGCTTTTTCAATGCAAATTTTATTTCAAAATTCTAAAAAAGCTTTAGCTTCTGGGGGCTGCCGCCCCCAGACCCCTGCAACCACTATGATTTCACAACAACTGTTGCTTAGAAATGGTTTTTCAATGCAAAATTTATTTCAAAATTCTAAAAAAGCTCCAGCTTCTGGGGGCTGCCGCCCCCAGACCCCTGCAACCACTATGATTGCACGACATGTTGCGTAAATAAAACTTTTTTGCAATATCAATGAAATCAGTAAAAAATTTTAAAAAGCTGAACTTTCTGCAGACTGCCGCGGACTGCGTGTGCGTTTTCACCCTTTCACCCCCCCCCCCCCCCGGTCGTCGATCATCAGTTCAGCCCCCCCCCCCCTTCGCGAAATCCTGGGTACGCTACTGAAAGTGACGAACGTTGGCCGGAATAAACTAGACTCTAATAGACTTCCGCATGCAATAAACACAAAAATTTTGCTTCGTCACTTTCCGGCCAACGTTCGTCACTTTTCGCGAACGACGAAGCTCGTCGTACGCCGACAAAGAGGGAACTTTTTTTTTGCACAGTACTGTATATATATACATACTCAAAAAGGGGTCAGACTGAAGCGGTGGGGAAAAATTATTTTCGATTCTAATTCGCTTCCTACCCCATCTTTTAATAAAAATGTGAAACCCCCATCGTCAGCCATGCCCCCAATCTGATCTCTAGCCCCCAAAATAGCTGTCGCCCCTTTTAATAAAAATCTGAAGTGAAATTATTGGTGTTAAAACGCTTAGGAATCGAATAAGTCGGAAAAACGGCATTTTTTCGACTAATGATCCGGAGTCCCCCTATATCCCCAAACCTAGGGGGGGTCAAAATTGAACGCTCTTTCGAATAGGCTAGGTTAAAAGTTTATAGGATGTAAGCTTTAGCTGGAAATCAAACTTTGTCGAAAAATTAAACTACATGAAATTTTTTGCGCAAAATTGGATTTAGTCAAAAATACTGAATCAAATAAAAACCTGCTGTTACTATTGAAAGAGCAACTTCTAAGCTACTAAATGCTGAAAAAATTTTGTAAATCGGTTCAGGCTTTGCAAAGTTATAGAACTGTTTCTGAAGCCACCAGGACCAGGCTGATCGAAGCGTTACAGCACATGTACGGTTCCGTAGAAATTCCTTAGCTATAGCTGCAAATTTTTTTAAAATATAAAGCTAGTTAGGGTTTTTTAGTGTGGTAAAGTTATTCATGATGCTTTTTAGCAGGTTTTTTCTTTAATTTAGGCCTCAGGCTCAGGCTTAGGCTTAGTGCTTGCTTAGGCTTACTGCTTAGGTTTAGGCTTAGGTTAGGCTTAGTGCTTAGGTTTAGGTTAGGCTTAGGCTTAGTGCTTAGGCTGAGGCTTAGTGCTTAGTCTCAGGCTTAGTAGGTGGTTCAGCAAAGGTTAGCTTTAGTTGCTTGCATCAAATAAAAGGGCCCTTGCTACTGTGAAATTATAAATAAAGCTGCACTTTTAAACCGAACTTGACTGTCAGTGCCAGCTTGGTGCTGAGCATCGGTGACGTTTTCAGATCGTATTTATGGCATTCAATTTCATTAGAAATCGCTAATTGTCTAATGATGCATATTTTTCAAGAGCTAATAAGTATAACAGAGTATAATCTACTAATAAGTATAACATAAGTCAATATATACTTAAAGTTAGTCATTGACTTACATTAACTGAGGAGGCCAGTTAAAGCGCGTCACTATTTTTCTGTTTGTCTAATGATTGACATGTCCAAGTCAGATTGACCAATAGGTATCTTTTGCAGTCACTATTTGTATTTGCGGTGGCTAAAAGTTCTACGTACAGTATTGTGCGTAGAAAAGTTATCTGTTCGTCGTCGTACGACGAGCTTGAACCATCGCAAAAAATGACAAAGCTTAAGGGAAAGTGACGAACGGTGGCCAGAAAGTGACAAAGACAAAATTTTCAATTTTCCATTTACATTGAAAATGTGTTTGGAAGTACTTTTTAAGTAAAATTTTTGTTCGTAACTTTCAGACCAACCTCGGTCACTTTTCGCGACGGATGAAAATCGTCGTACGTCGACTGCTAGCTCGACTGCTACGTTAAGGTGGTACTAACGAATGTGCAGTGGTTTTTAAATTTTTGAAAAAAATTAGTTGATTCAAACTGTATTTTTTGAAAATAACGTCTGTAAAAAATTGATTCATATACACAAAATGACAAATGAAGTAAGCGGCATCATGTGAAAAATTTTTTGGAGCAAGCCAAGCCAACAAGCCAAACTACACAACAGGAGAATGGAATTTTAACAGTTTTGGCCACTTTTCTTAGCGCATGCGCAACGCATAAACACGAAAATAAATATGAATAAACTTTAGCAAATTTTCTAGACCCAAAATGAAAATTTTTTCAATTGCTTATATTTTTGCGCAGATATGAAACCCGAAAGTTGAGTGTGAATAGACACTTTTTACTTTGAAACCGTATATTTCATTATATAATTGACAAATCATAAAATCGTTCATTTTGGGTCTAGATAATTCACTTTTAAATATTTGTGCCATTTTTCGCATTTTTTTATTCTTTAAACTCGTCAAAAAGTGGCCAGATTTGAAAGCGCTCAAAAAAGCCAAATTGGTATACTTTTAACACGTTCCATACAAATCATCTTCACAGTTGTACAATAAAACTTTGCTTAAGGGGGCGCTCCGGGAATCAGGGGTTACATCGAAAATTGGCAAAAAAGTTGGCAAATGTCAAACTTTACTATACATATATGTAGTATGGCACAAAAGAACACTGGAGGCAAAATTTCAAATCACGTTATCATGTCACGTGACTCCCAGAGCACCAAACGTGAGTGAATTTTCGGCAAGCGATAACTCTGCTTATACTTTGAGTATTGTCACACTTTATATACCAAAAAGTAGCTTATGTGCTTCTCTAGTTGAACATTATTTTGGTTTTTAACATTTATGTCGGATTTAGATACGAAATGTCATTATGTGTTTTCGAAGTCGAACTCTGAGCAATAAAATTCATATAAAAAAATTTCTAAGCTTTATTTTAAAAAACTAAAAAATTGTTCAACTGCGCAAAGTCTAAGACTATAATTGTGCAAAATTTCGTAGAAAATTATCTTACCAGCATTTTATAATTGAATGCCGAAAAATTGGTTTTGTATTCACACAGCTTATATTTGAGTCTGCTGCTTCTGAAAATGGTTCCTTGTGCGATTTTTTTGCACAGAACGCAATAAAATTGTTTTAATTTTTCATTACGACTAATAAAATTTACGTATCGTCTGTTTGGAAAACCTCAAAAAGCGTTGATGCACTGGCTTACTTGCTGAATTTGTGTAAAAGTTGAATAAAATCAGTAAATTGTCCAATTTTTTTTCAAATTTTTTGCAATGGAGATATGCGCGTCAAAACATCAGAAATAGTATTTTGGGCAACTTTTCTTCAAGAATGATAGGTCATTTTGGCTGTTTTTAAAAAATACGGCCCAAATCCTTGATTCCCGGAGCGCCCCCTTAAATGTAGAAGGAAAGTAGCGCTTTCTAACGCTATAAAAACTATGATATAAAGTCAATTAATTATTGAATACTATCCTGTTGAAAAACACTGCACATTCGTTACTACCACCTTCAGGTGGTAGTAACGAATGTGCAGTGTTTTTCAACAGGCTAGTATTCAATAATTAATTAACTTTAGCGCGTATTTTTTATATCGTTAGAAAGCGCTACTTTTCTTCTACATTTAAGGTGGTAGTTGCGTTTTCGAGGTTTTTGTGATTTCTATGTAAACTTTGCGCCACCAGTACTCAAGTTATAAGTGACGCCTGAGCATAAATTTTTGGGACAGCACTGTAAAGGTCAAAATCCCCAGGCATGTCTCTCACTTTTTCGAAATTTCACCTGTGGACATTTTTAGAGGGTTTTAATTACAAGAAAATATCTTAAATTTTCGGTGCGTTTGCTTTTCAGCTATTTTCTCAGTAAATTGACTAGTTATTAAAAAAGTGGGGGACATGCCTGGGGATTTTAAACATGTGAAAAACCTTACCAACTTTTAGCTCCAACAGGTAATCGTATGATTCAGAGCTGTGGCGCAAACTTTTTGTAAAAAATTGTAACATTTTGGAAAGGACCTTTCTTTAGTCGCTTATACTGGAAACAAAATCACAGGTTAAATTTCAATACATGGCATACATTTCGGAATGATATTGTTCTACCTAATGCAAAAGACCGCTTGTGATTTGAATTTGTAAACGCTGAGCTATGGCCTTTCAAAAAAACACCTAAAAACGCAATTACCCCCTTAAACAAAGTCTTATTGTACAACTGTAAGGATGATTTGTATGGCACGTGTTAAAAGTAGACCAATTTGGCTTTTTTGAGCACTTTCAAATCTGGCCACTTTTTGAAAAGTTTAAAGAACAAAAACATGCGAAAAATGGCACAAATATTTAAAAGTGAATTATCTAGACCCAAAATGCACGATTTTATGATTTGTCGATTATTAAATGAAATATACGGTTTCAAAGTAAAAAGTCTCTATTCATACTCAACTTTTGAGTTCTATATCTGCGCAAAAATATAAGCAATTTGAAAAATTTTAATTTTGGGTCTAGAAAATTTGCAAAAGTTTATTCATGTTCATTTTTGTGTTCATGCGCTGCGCATGCGCTTAGGGCCTTTTCACAAATTATATTAACGAGATTAGATCACCGCGATTAGCTCAACTCGATTAGCGCTCGTTAATCGGTTTTCATAAATTCAAATATTAGCGCGATTAAGATTAGCGATATTAACAGGATCAAGATCCAAAATATTAGCGCGATCAACTATATTAACTTGATTAACGCATATAATGTTGCATATTATAGCGCACGCTGAAAAATTTCAACATGCTGATATTTTGTGCATAGATTTTATATGCTGCCACGTCGTTAGGTGGTTTGCAACAAACAACGCCATTGAATATATATATATATATATATATATATATATATATATATAACATATATATATATATATATAACATATATATATATATATATATATATATATCAGTGTTTGTTTTTCATTGTTTTCTTGGTGGCCAGCTGGCCACTACTCCTAAATTTTTAATGGCCAATCCATAATTTATCCCAAAAAACACACACACACTCATATATATATATAAATATATATATATATATATATATATATATATATATATATATATATATATATATATATATATACATAAATACATGCATACATGTGTATAAAATGTACATAAATGTCAACTACCCTAAAATGTAAGGACAAAAGTGTAATGATAAAAAAACCAAAAACTTTAAAGGTTAAAAAAGACTCTAACCTGCTGGGTCGAGGCCCGTTCAGAAGAATTCTCATTTTGGCTGTCAAATAAAGCTGGTGTAGTTTCTGGACATATATATTGGGAAATCGGTACATGAATTGTGAATGAATGCATCAATAATGAATCAAAAGTATAATGGAAAAGTATGACTATTTTTATTGGCCATCTTGGCAGCCAGGTACATTATTTGCACATTACGGTCAAAACAGAACGTTTAGGAACGTAACCAAAAGCTAAGCTGGCCAGTTGCAAGCGTGTCTTACTCTTCCCATTATATATTCTTGATATACCTAATGTACATATCCTTATGTGATTAAAAACTAGACCAGGGCAGTAAGTAGTGGTCAAAACTCAAAAGTATTTTGTAACAATTTTTGCCCCAATTTCAGTATTTATGCCACCCCCCTCGATAAAAGTGTGGCCCAATAGTATCGCCCCAACAGTAGAGGACTCA
>JASANF010013810.1:0-13295 GCA_030248245.1 Trissonchulus sp. WLG1_4
ACTCAGCTAGCACATATTTAAGAGTGTTTTAAGGGTGATTTAAGAGTATATATTTTAGATTATCTTAATTCACTCTTAAAACAGCTCTGAAATCTACTGCAAAATTCCAGCCAGCAACATATTTAAGAAGTGTTTTTAAGAGTGATTTAAGAGTTTTTTAGATTATCTTAATTCACTCTTCAACATAGAGTGTGCAAATCTCAGCCAGCACATATTTAAGAGTGTTTTAAGAGTGATTTAAGAGTTTTAGATTCTAATTCACTCTTAAAACAGTCTCAGATCCTGCAAAACTCAGCCAGCACATATTTAAGAGTGTTTTCTAAGAGTGATTTAAGAGTTTTTAAGATTATTCTTAAATCACTCTGGAGTTTCATCTTAGATCACCACTTCTGAAACAATCTTAAAAGTTTTAGAGTTTCATTTTAGAGTTCATTTTTCAGTTTTATCTCAAATCTTAAAACACTCTAAAATTGGTCTAAAATATTTTTAGACTGTTTTCAGATAGTCTGAACTTGGTCTAAAACGTTCTGGTCTTCTGGCCCTATCTAAAAATGGTCTAAATTTAGTCTTAAAATTTTAAGACCAAATTTAGACCAACTTAAGAACTCTTAAAATAGTCTTAAATGTTATAAATTTAAGACCAAATTAAGACTAAATTAAGAGTGACGGTTTTCCTGTGAGTAGAGCACCTTGAGCGAAGCATTTTTTGTAATAGAACCCCTATCCATAAATTTGGATTTTCTAAGCTATGACCCGGGGGCCCCTTGAAAATGGCATTTTCAGAGTTGTTAGAAGTGAGCATAGGCAAAATTTTTTGAAGCCCCAAAAATGGCCACAATTCTCCGTTTTGTTTTGAGTGCGTTATGATGTTTTAAGCAATCGTCTAGGCTTAGCTGGCAGGATTTAGGCTAAGCTGGCAGAATTTCTTTTAGTACCTGAGCCTGACTGCCTGAGCCTAAGCCTAAGCCTGAACCTAAGCCTAAGCCTGATACTAAGCCCCATACTAAGCCCAAGCCCAAGCCTAAATTAAGGCGCAAGTTCCGATTTGGTCAAAAATTGCAAGATTATTCTGTGAATTGGCCGAATTTTCTAGTGGAACGGGGTTAGGGTGCCTTCTGTTTTGATTTTGACAAATTGTAAACATTATTTCTACTCCATTTAAACACGTTTTTGAACGAAAAAAAACACGGAATTTTTTAAAAAAAATGAAAAGTGAATCTTTACGGGGCGGGTTCAGATTTGGAAGGTCGTATCCATACGTGGACATGCTACCGTAACTGTGGGGGGGGGGGGTGGGCAGCAATTTTCCGGCCATTTTTGCTTCGTGAGCCACCGATTTTCCCTTCGCTGAGCCACTCGTTTTTTGCTTCGTGGAGCTATCTTCAAAGCATTCTCGGGGGGGGCTAAAGATACCGATCGACCGGAGGCTCCGTCTCCGGCAAAAAAAGTGCCGGAGCCGGAGAATTTTCACTGTTCAGACTTTGGCGAAAAGTTCAACTTTTGAGAAAAAAATCACAAGGTTAACGAAGCGATTAGTCGGTTACAGTACTTTATTATGTACTGCCAGTTGTAACGGCGGTGACTACCCCTCTCTAGCATTATGTATTTTTACGTCTCTAATTGACTAAACTTGGCCTAAAAATCAAAAGTTTCTCACACTTTTAATCCAGGGGCTGCCGCCCCCAGACCCCTATAGGCTTGTTTGTAACTATATACGTGACTTGAACTTGACTTTTAGCTCTGATGTTTTCGGCCGGTCAAATTTAGCACAATGTTTGCATATGCTGTTATTTCGCAAATTTTTGTGTTAAAATAGCAAAAAAGTTCATTTTTACCCATTCCAAAAATTAAAAAAGCAGTTCCCCCCTAAGTTTTTTCCTGGCTACGCGACTGGTATACGCCTAAATTATAGGGGTGAGGGGGCTGTAATCCCCGGAAGCTAGATACATTTATGGCATTGTATCTTCTACAAAGAGTGTAATCTTTTCCAAATTGTCTATTTTTTGGCTGTAATATAAGCTTCTTGACAATTTTGCAAGGTTTGACTAAAAGGGGGGAGGTGAGGTCCGAGGTTCAGACGAACACCCTGAACAACCCTCTCCCTCTGACTCCTGGCTACGCCCTTGGCACCGCAGTCAAAATGCTATATACTGCTTAATTTCACCAAATTTTTGACTTTTTGTCAATGTTGATGAAAATTTTTTGTGAGATCACCTAAAACCGGGACCAGTCAGTGGCCAACTATATACTGGTCGTATGAGTGTGTATATAACGACATACATGTATATATAGAAATGGGGCGTGACTGTTGAAAAATTAAAGAATGCTGTTTCGAAAAAAAATTGAAAATTTTTTCACAATTGTCAACATTTTTCCTAATTGAATTTTTTTTAAAAACACTGCCTCCGGCTCCGGCTCCGGCTCCGGCTCCGGCATTTTATATCCGGCTCCGGCTCCGGCTCCGGCAAAATTTTACCTCCGGTCGTTCGTTAGACTAGGGTCCATACATGTATGAGGAGGGATGGGGGGGACCCCCCAAGTGGAGGAGCCGGGGGGGAGGGTCCCGAAAATTTGGTCAAAGTAAAAAGGCCATTTTTTTGCGAAAATGTTACAAAATTTATGGTATTTTTGGCCGATCAGGAGGGAGAATCCCTAAAATTTGGCCGGAGAGCCCCCCCCCCGTAGGTATTTTGACCCCGTCACATATGTGGGGCAGTCAGGGGGGGACAAGAGTCTAAAATTAGAAGGGGCAAACGTCATGCGGGTGATTTCATTACGAAAAGAACAAATTTCTGCCATCAAGAGTACATCAAGTAGTCACGCCACTTACATACTGTACATGGTTTCAGGGTTCAGCAACTTTTGGTCAGACTTTAGTTTCTCAACCATTAATACCTTCTCCAACATATTTTAGTTTTATCAGTCTGTTCTCAGACAAGCCCGGAACAGGAGAGCGAAGTCAACAGCTAATAAAAAAACTGTCAATAAATAATCAAAACTACATACATACAAAGCTCGGCTTCAAAAAAAGAGCTACAAAAAACCCAGGCTAGCCCAGAGATACCTTAGCTTAGTTTCAAACATAAGCAGCTCGGCAAATCTGGGTTCGAGCCGTCGACAGGGGGGGGGGGAGGGATGTCCATTCTTATTTCAGTGGCTGAAAGAGGGAATTAAGGAATAATCTGGGGGATATGGCAGTCTCGTCTAGATAAATCACCAGATTTTGCACTTACAATTGTTACAATTGTAAGACTAAAGTCAGACCAAAAAATGCTGGAACCCGAGATAAAAAAGAAATACGCGATTTAATTACGAAAAGAACGAATGGCAAGCATCAAGAGTGAGTATCTACAGCGAGTAGTCACGAAAATCACGCCACCTGTTTTGTCTCAGGGTTCAGCAACTTCTGGTCAGACTTCAGTAAAGCTGAGCGCAACAGGTCCCTGGTTGACCAGCCACGAGGGTGGGTCTGTCTCTCTAACTAGGAAGCAGCCAAGCCTAGAGCTCAGTTTGATAATAGCATTAATCCAGCCCTTATGCTTTGCATTTTCCTACCAAAAACTCCACAAAAAACCTGTTCCACTGCAAAATATACATGTGTGCCCTTCACTGAGCATATTTTCACCCAAACCAAGCGTTCTCCACTCCGCATATCAGCACCCATATAAAGTGCATATGTAGCGTGAAAGAGAGGGCTAATGTAAATCTGACACAACGGCACTATATATTATATATAATATATATGTATACTGTACTGTATATGATAGTGTATGTGTAGATATATATAATATATTATATATGTATTGGGGGGGGGGGGGTATGGGCAAAATTTAGGGCACTTCTGGTGGATCAGGGGGGGGGGGGGGGGGTAGGTTGAGGAACCCCAAAATTTCACCAGAGGGGGCCCCAAAATTTTGACCCCGTCACATGTATGTATTACATATATATGTATATACAGTAAGTAACGGGTTCCAAAATTGGGGAGGGCCTCTATGACCTAATTTTGGGGACCCTACCCCGTCTGATCGACCAAAAGTACGACATATATATACTCTAAAATCTCCATTTTGGCCAAATCCGTGTTTGGGACCCCCCCGCCTAGCAAGGCTCCCGGTTTGGCAATGGGGGTCCCTTCCCTTACCCTTACGTAATATTACAGGTATAGAATATGTTTTTGCATATCTAATCCGTATACATAAACGGCCAACGGGGTCTAAATTTTGGGGGGTCTCTATATAACCACATTTTGGGGACCCTCCTCAATCACAGTCACGTAAACTTACATAATCTACTCACTCCTATGTGTTTTCATGACTTTACTAAAACAGGCAATGTATTTTCATGCTGTGTACATATTTATGTTTCTGTACACACATGCATACATTATGTATATGCATAATAAGTATGTACATACATATGAAGTTAACATTAGTGAATTTTTGTCTACTTAGACAAGATTGATTAAATTTAAGTCATAAATTTAAATTTATTATAGCATATGCGTGCACAAAAAAAAAGCAAAACGGAGTAAAAACTTGTCTTAACATATTTTATATTATAAACTGCCGCATTACAATACGCAATATGAACTATGCAATCTTGTCATTTTGATTTCAAACAATAATATAATTGACATAATTTAAATTCTTTAAATTTAAAATAGACACTTATCGGCTTTTTTCCTAATTAAACAAAGCGTGTGATACTATTGTATTCATTGTAACATTTTCCCGTTGGCCAAAAAAATTGTATTCTACTTTCTTCTCGTCCTAATGACATTTTAAAATGATCAATTTTTGCAAAGTATTAAAAAACTAACTATTACACATATCTCTACATATATTTTTATTTGTGACAAATTTTAAATTATACAATTGATTATATTTTCTTATTTATTTAGTTTCTTTCAATTTCTCAAGAAAGAGCACCGCGTGGGACCCCGAAATGGCATGTCTGGGGGAGGGGCGACGGACCAGAAAATCTAAACGGAACTGGGTAAAAATGTTATTTTCGCAAAACTTGGCTATTTTTGGTGGGTCAAGGGAGGAAAGGAACGGGGTCAAAACTTCAGGGACTCGGACTTCGTTTTTCTCGGACCACATTTTGAGGACCCTCCCTCCCCCTGAATCGACCAAATATATACTAAATTTTGCAACATTTCGCAAAAAATTGTCATTTTTAGTCAATTTTGTCCAAATTTTGGGATCCCTATCCCTGGCCCCTCGATTTTTTTTGGGAGGCTGGTACCCACTCATCCCCCCTCATACATGCATGCAAGTGCCCCTGGTCGGACGCAGTAATTAAATAAACTTAAAAGTAGACCACCAGTCCGCATAATCCGGCACATGAATTGGCCTTTAGTCACAACACTGCTTTTATCCACCCCAGAAAAAGCTGCCAGCTAAAAGCCAACAAACAACTTAATCACAGTTGGTCATCAAATATCGTCAGCTAAAATGTCACTAGCAGAAAGCAGAGAGAACAAGTGTGTAGAATCTGCATGTATAATATAAATAAATAAAAATAAATAAACCATGCGGATATATGAGCCAAAATGTGAAATGAAAAATGCAGCTTCCAACCCCCAAACACAGATAAACAAGCAACATATGTGCAAACAGAACAGGGTGACTAGCAAAACTGAAAACTGACCCGATACCACTTCTGAAATGTCATAATCCCCCAACGGCTTATGAATGCTTGGCTGTCGTTTCAATACGCATTACGTACTAAGTTAAACCAAGCTCAAATTGTACCAACAAACACACACACACAAAATATTATATATACATAAATTCATAATTTTGATTAAAAAAATTAAAGAAGCACCAAGTGTGGATCCAGGATGAAATTTCACGCAAAGGGGAGGGTCAGTAAAAATTTTGAAGTTGGAATTTTTAAAATTTTGACAAATTCTGTAGAAAAATATTTTAAAGAGGAAGAAGTTTTTGGTCGAAAATTTTTGAAATTATAACTTTGAAATTTTGACAAAATGACTTCTAAAAAATTTTTTTGGTCAACGTTGATTATAAAAAAAAACCAACGGGTGAACCGTGTGTGTACAATTTCGCTTGGGAAAAATTTAGGGGGGAAATTCAATGACTTATATACCATTAAAAAATTATATAATTATTATCAGAATTATATATAATATAAACATGTACATACATATGTTATATACAAGATACAAAAGTAAAATACGTCTCGGTTTATAATACGCCTAGGACACTCACAAATGGTCTTAGATTGAATTGGATTCCAAAATTTCAAACAGATGTTAATTATCGCGCTTATGTTTATAGGACAATTAAGGCCACAATAGCACATAATTGCATAATCGGAATAAGCTCACGGTAAAGGTAAATCAAATAAAGCTAAATATACGCAATTCACAAGCCACTATTCAAAAGGAAGGGGCCTCTATTCTAAGATCCTGTCACAAAGGGGGTAGGGCACTTCAATAAAAATTAAAACTTGGATACGATGACAACTTTATTCGTAAATGACTATAGCAGGCATAATTCTCAAACATTCAAAGCGAAATTTGAAAAAGCCCCACCTCAAAATTCTAAAATAATCAAATTGCCCACGAAGAAATAGGGAATAATAACAATCATAATTTGCTCAAATCCTAATAAGCTTAATTCACAGAACAAAGCGGTCAACTGAGGTCACAGGGCTCTTGACTAACCTAAAGCGATCTACATAAAAGCTAGATGAGGTCACTTGAATTAAATCTTCCAAAAATTCCAAACATATAAATGTCTTATACATAAATAAGAAAATATGCTCCATATGTATATTAGTTGCCAGTCAATGCAACCGCAGTGCTATAACCAATTTTTATACCATACCTCCATTGAAAAAACAGTGCAACAAATAAAAAAAACAGTGCAATAACTAACGTCAATAACTACTGTAAGTGCACACTGGCGCTGCTAGATTCACAGCATATAGCTATTGCACTCCTGTACGCGTGCACTTTAGTTTTTATATCATACTTGTAAGCAACTTATAAACCTTTAAAAAAAGAGCACTTTTATATACCTACAGAAGACTCAGTAATTATACGCACTGATACGTGAAGCCTGCTGCATGAACTATAGCGTTGCAGCGCACTCGTTCATGCCCTTGGCCCGTCACGCAACAGTGCGTATGAATTACTGAGTGCACTCTACATCGTGCTAAAAATGGATTCTATACGCTAAACCGCTGTCCCCATAACCAGTATACATATATACATATATAATAGTACATATTATTAAGCCATAATCACTCCAAACAAACTATTCATTTGATAGTAGAAACAGCACCAAACAAAAGACCCGCCTAGGCTATGGGTCTCCGAGGGGTCGGGGATAATTCTAATTTCGGCACCCCAGTCAGCCGCATAGGCTTAAATTCTAATTATTCACCAATGGCTGTCCGTTCGGGGCCGTCCTTGGTTATTGAAATACAAACTGGCGGAGACCAACAAACCCCGGGTCTTTGTAGACCAGTCTAATATGATAATCTAATCTCATATCTGGTACATACATGAAAGCAGGCGGGATGGGAGGTGGTCAAATTGAGGGTTTGGGGGGGTAACGCAGGGGTGGACGCGGGTCGTGGGTACCCGCGGGTACCCGCGGGTACCCGCGGGGGGGAAATTTGCGGCCCTCGGCGCAAAAATTTCCCCCCCCCCAAACACCACAGGCCCCCCCCTTTTTTATACCCCGCAAAAAACCCACCCCTCCCAAAAAAAAAAAAAAAATTTTCTTCGGGGCCCCCCCCCCCCCCCCCCCCCCCTCTGCCTCCCTCCCCTCCCTTCATCTCCCCAAGCCCCTCCCCCAAAAATCTTCTTCCTCCCAAAAGCCCCCCCCCCTTTTCCCCCAATACTACCTCCCCAAAAAAACAAACACCCTCTCCCCCGCCCCCCCCCCCCCCCCCCCCCAAAAAACCCCCACAAAAACGCCGCGCCCCGCCCCCCCAAGCCCCCCCCCCCCCCACCCCCCCCCCCCCCCCCCCCCCCCCCCCCCCCCCCCCCCCCCCCCCCCCCCCCCCCCCCGGGGTAACGTCGCGAAAATCTGGGCAATAGTGGGTACAAATGACACCTTTTCAACGAGCAAGTATGTACATATGTAACAAAATTTAGGGTATTTTAAGTCAATCATGGTGGAGTGGAGTGTCCCAAAAATTTGAACGGAACGCCCCCCACCAAAAAAAAATTTTTGATCACCTCACATGTATGATCTTGTACCAGAGATGCACTTGAGCTACATATCATACATGTATACATGAAAGGGGTGGTGGCGCACCTCTGCCCGAAATCAAGGGATACATGGGAGGGTCCTAAAAATCTGAGCAAAAGTGGGTAAAAGTGGCACTT
The DNA here is from genome assembly GCA_030248245.1 of Trissonchulus sp. WLG1_4. Lineage (NCBI taxonomy): Eukaryota > Metazoa > Nematoda > Enoplea > Enoplida > Ironidae > Trissonchulus > Trissonchulus sp. WLG1_4. The sequence continues at coordinate 8,369 of JASANF010013810.1, forward strand.
TTTCAAAACTTTCGCAAAAATTTCTGTTCTAAGCAATGACATGGTGAAAATGAAAATCATTTATACCGTATTACTTACTAACTTATCTACATATTCGAAGGATAGAAATATATGTAGTACATAGTCTATATAAAAGTATATACAATGAAGCATCTTATTAGTATGTATATATTTGAATCAATCAAACAAGAGCTACATAACGACACTCAACCATCAATATTCCAGAAAATACTGTCGACACAAGGTCGCATCAGGAAACTACTGGACACAGACAAATGACCATCCATAGACTATTTGGATGTCTATGCCAATTCGCTAGGGAAAAACGGGCCAAGATAAAATATGCGTGCAGATGAATCAAATAACTTAGCTACTAGACGGAGGCTAAAGCCAAGACTCACAACTATAACCATGTATATATGGGGCTAAATTGGGGAGGGGGGTTATTATTAGCCCCCAGACCAGACCTTAAACCCCACCGCACCCCCAGACTGATTCTATGTATATACATACATGAAGTTCAGTTTTCACCCACAAAAAAGTCGGCGTTCCCCTCCCCCCCCCCCTAAAATTTGCCAAGTCGCAGTCAGCCCCATTCCATGTCTAGTCACAGAAGTTCAAACCCCACCCCCCCGGCGAAAATTTGCTCAGCAGCTTATGTACGACTATAACTGCAGACTACATTTATTTATTCCATACCATTATACATCCATTATGGCTGTCCCACCATCTTCCTCTAAATTCGGACCATTGCCTGCCATTTATTTGATATTAGGCAACCACACATTATTCCCCAATAAAAACTGGCCCGATCCTCCAAGAATATGTAGCTTTTTGGTTCAACCCCAAAGATCGGTGAAGCACCCCCTATTTCACAGGTCCCTTACCCCTATGCCCCTTCTCAGATTCAACAGTTCGTATTGTGCAATAAGCCAGCCCCGTTAGGTCTTTAAAAGGATTAGTGACCATTCATCATTGACCCAGTGGCTGAAATGGTAGAGCGCTGGTCTGCAGATCCAGACATAGGTGCTTCGAATCCTCCCGGGGTAATTCCGACAAAGTCATTGGAATCCAATCCATTCACAGATCGAGCCGGGGGGGGTTGGTTGGTTGGTCGATGACCGGTAGAAATTACCGGAAGTAATGGTCCCCCCATTATATTTTTGTCTTTAGCCACTGTTTGTGACAGTCCTTTAGTTAAGTAGCCAAATGATTAAGGGTAACGGGGGCATCTATCGCACCTGAGGGGGGGTTCCACTTGCTCCAACAAAGTCTGCCCACCCATCAAAAAATCCACAGCGACTCACGTGCGGCAAGGGCCACCGGAAATTTTTAAGTCCTGTACAATAATAGAAACGCTCAAAAGCAGTGAGACGAACGTGTTACCAAGAAAATTACGGCAACACGACGTAAACAATTTGAAAAAATATACAATGTGAAAATAACAGTATTATATTATATACAGTGGACAAAAATACAGTACATAGGTATCGACAGTGCATAAAGATTAACTTTTAAAACATCTAATCAAACGCGAAGAGTGGAAGTTTGGCAGAAACTTGAGAAATTCAGTCGAAAACGGGCGACTTACGTTTTGACTTTTCATCTAAAAACCGCTATAAATTAAATTTCTGTGTCTCAAGGACAGAGTATGATAGAAAGATGTATCGAAAATATAATCTCCAAGCTAATACTAATGCACATACATAGGCATACTATTCATATCATACATGTATGAGGGGGGGATGGGCGGGGAACCCCCCGCAAAATCAAGGACCCGGGGGGGGAGGGGAGGGTCCCCGAATTGGGCAAAATTTAAAAAATGGCACTTTTTGGCGAAATTTTTAGAAAATTTTGCAAAGTTTAGGGTATTTTTGGTCAGTCTGGGGGGAGAGTACCCAAAATTTGGCCGGAGAGGCCCCCCCAAAATTTTGACCCCGTTACATGTATGATTCATATGTATATAAATGCGCATACACATAAGTATATACGCAATGAGTAAAATCCGTGGAAAAAAAGGAGGAATTATCAATGACTAACTCTAACACTAATTTCCCTACTGCAAGTTCCCCCCCCCCCAAAAAAATATCAGGTAGTTCCAGGCCCCTCCTACAATACAGAACTCGTAACGGGGTCGGAAGTTTGAGGGGGTCTCTTCGGCCAAATTTTGGGGATTTGAGAACCCCGTCCCCCGCCCCCGGATCGACCAAAGATACCCTGGATTATTGCAAAATTTTCGCAAAAAGTGACATTTTACTCAGTTTTGCCGAAACTTCCGGTACGAAGCCCCGGATCCTCGATTTTGGGGCCCCCCTCATCTGTTCCAGAGTAATTAATAAACAAAAAAATTTAATCCAATCCGCTGCGTCCAGTATAATATTAAAAAATACCTGTGGACTAATTTGTAGTTCTAATTGAATTAAGATCGACAATGAAAAAATAACGTCAAATTGTGAGAATAAAACTACCAAACAATTGAACCTATTTAAAAAATATTCGGATATCTACTGAAAAACTTGGCATTTCTACAAGCAGCTGCGTAGAAAACAAGCGAATTTAGAAGCGGAAAGACAAAGGTACAAATATAAATAACAAAAACCGCATCTAAATTCAAAATCCGTTATCTGCATGTGCAAGAAACTAATGTATACAGTAAATAATATATATATAGTATTTAACTTCCCTATGAGGAAAGAAATACATATACAGTATAATTCATATACTTGAATAGTGAATATATATACGGTTAGGTATACAGTTCTTGCCGATTTGTGTGTACATTTTGACATATGTGTGAGTTTCATGACCATGAAAAAGTAGTTAATTTTAAACATAAATATATATGCGAATAGATACACTACCTACACACAATACACATGTATGTACATATATAACACAGATATACATGATACATATATGCTTACTTACAGTGCATGCATGTGTGTAAGTGGCTACAAGTGATTCTAAAATATCAACGTTTCATTAAAAAAATGCTGGACCCTGAGACAAAAGAAAAACGCGATTAGAAAAACGCGATTTCATTACGAAAAGAACGAATTGCAAGCATCACGAGTACAGCGAAGGGTTATATAGTGGTGCGGGGAAAACCCTATTTTCAACTTTTCGGGTCGTCCTGTGCTCCACATAAATCGGATCCATTAATGCTCGCGGCTGTTATAACGGCCATCTTTCGCCTAACTGTTGCACTAATAAAATGGATTCTAACTACTCACGTTTCTGACTAATAAGCCTCGAAACCTCCGGGTATACACAACAGAAAATCCCCACACAACCGCGTATATACTCGGTTCCGCTATTTTTTACATCGATTATACACTGTCCCGAAAACGTTATCTAAAACAAAAGCTAAACAACTTTGAATTCTAAAGTTTCAACAAACATTCGCATACCATATATACTATTATAATTCTAACACCAAAATAGGCGTTAAAACCATATGTTATGTCTCACATAATAAAGTAAACCTACAGACATGTAAGCTTTTTATTCTAAAAATTGCGGAAGGGGTTTCAAAACTGTAAGACACTCATTCGCACTGACGCGTATATGTGATCTCGAAAACAAACTTTATAAGAGCCACTACTACCATAAAATAACACCTCTATATCTCTACTAGGTTCATATACATATGTGCAGATGTAACAACACCCCCCCCCCCCCAAACCATAGCTAAACTTTACACCACATTGCTACACTATTCGAATAGCTATTGTAAAACTGTGGGCCCAATCTTTACACAAGTGTCTGTGTTCTCGAACATCAAACATAGGGGAAAACTAACATCAATTCATGGATAAATTTATGCAAGGCGGCAATAGGGGCATTGAAAAAATGCTTAATTTAAAGCCAAACAGCAGTGGGAAAGATCATAACAATTTTTCAAACGCAATGGAACACTACATTAAATCAGTCAGCTTAATATGGAACAGAAAATAGCTAGAAAAAACAGTCTTCTGTTCAAAAAACATCAATTTGCAGTTTTGCAGCTAATTTTTATCTCGTCGTATAAGACATAGCAGCATCATTTCATTTGATTTAAACGAGCATCCATGCCTGTGACTAAGTAATTATTGAAACACCTCTATCATACCTAAAAAACTTGTGCAACAGGCGAAACTCAAAGCATGTGTGTGTGTGTGTATATATATATATATCTATATATATATATATATATATATATATATATATCTTTTGTTACGAAATATCGCCTGATTCGATACGAATTTCGTAGATTTTCTTAAACCATGGTTTTAGTTCAGTTGTAGTTTCTTCTGTTGATGTAACCAATTTGTTAATGCGAGTTTTGAACTGGACCGAGTTATTGGGCCTCTAATGGTGGTTAACGAGCCAAGTCTAACACTCCCACCCCCCCCCTTTTTTTACCCCCTTACGATCTGCAACGACCACTTCCAAAAATCAAATGCAGATCGCATATAAAGCCCGTATACAAGCCAAACACAGAGTGGAATGCATAAAGGCAGTCCAAACGTTAAAGCCAGTCAACCAGTCTAAGGCGTTCTATTTCGGTAATTTGGAACATCGTAACGAAATTCTGCACGCATTACATAGGTTAGCATCTTGCCCTTAGACTGCGTTTAGCCAGAATGAGCTGAGACTGCCTTTATGCATTCCACCGAAAGTATCATGCCGACAAAATTTAGTCCCATAATAAACACTCGGCTGGCCAACCACCCATATTTCGCAAGCAAAACTATTCTGAAAGTTTACACCTAAACTATCTATTTATACTATCTATACCTATCTATCTATCTATACTAACACCCACCTAACCTGAACCCGAACCTATCAAAATACATGACGTAAACCAATATATTCGCGTTGGAGATATTGCGACGTTTGCATTTGCACATTAAACATTTGCAAACTGGCAAACCAAACACCTTTT
>JASANF010013812.1:0-41989 GCA_030248245.1 Trissonchulus sp. WLG1_4
TCCTTAAGCGTTGTCCTTGTCCCTGTCCCTAGGTGTCTGTTCTTCCTGGCGTCCTCATGCTTTGTCCCTGTCCTTAAGAAATGTCCCTAAGGTCTATAGGGAATGTCCTTGTCCCTGTCCTTTGAGGTGATTGATTCATACTCCTTGAGGACAAGGAAATAGTATTTTTCACATGAACTAATGCTCAAACGTCATTGGATAAAATGCGTTTTGTTTAAAGTACCTTGAAAAAGTCAAACCTATTGTAGGCTGAAAAAAGAAAAGACAAAATTTAGAGTATGGGGATTTGAACTTGATACATAGTTTGAGGACAGTTAATCACTTGACTACCAGGTCATGTAAATTTGAGCTCTAAAACATCTTTATAAACTTTTAGTATATTTCAGGTTGGTATAAAAATTGAAAACCAAGTATTTTTCACGCAAGAATGTGTTAAATAACCCAAAAATAACGATGGAATAATTACCGCAACACAAGCCCACGACATTCTTTCACTAGTAGTCGAGTTCGTCCGTGATTGGCTGTTCTTCGTGTCACATGGAGTAACTGCCGGTATTTGATTTGCCAAAGTTGCTTAGGGACAGGGAAAAAGTAGAACATTGCTCAACATTGCTTAGGGACATAGGGACAGTCCTTATGGCTGCTTAAGGACTTTCCTGAAGCTGCTTAGGGACAAAGATGAATCAATCGCAGCTTAGGGACAGGAAAAGAAAAAGGACACTTCGGAAGTATGAATTAATCTTTTATAAGGACAGGGACAAACGTTAAGGACAGGGACAGTCCTTAAGAACGAGTATGAACCGGGCTTAAGAAGCACATTTCAAGCTGTTATTTGATTGGCTTGGGATGACTTTAGGCGGGAATTCGAAAGTGCGTACGCAGCAGAACGTACGTACACAGCGATATTTGAATTGTCCAATCAGCAGAAAGGAAGGTGTGGCTCAGCGTCGCAAGCTCCAACCAACGCTTCTGATTGGCTAACTCCATATTTCTCAAGTTAAAATGAATTTAACTTCTTATTTTAGAAATAAGGCTTGTTATTTCTGAAATAACAAAAGCTTATTTCTGCAGGGGAATGCCCGTTATCTTTGAAATAAGGCCTATTTCTTATTTCTGCTAGTGGAACCGGCCCTAACTAACCTATTCATTACTTTTTAAATTGAAATTTTAAACGAGCGCACCCTCAGTACGAAAATCAAAGGGATCTGCTGCTAGGCATCTAATTGCGAGCGGGCGGCACATTCCATGGGTTTCAGCGAGAGCATATAATTTTATGTGAGAACTTATGGGAGAAACGTGAAGTTTCTGAAACGACCCCCAGATATAGGTATTGTCTGCTGCTTTGAAGGTTAGCTCATAAAGGAAGAGCAATATATTGGTCAATGGGAAACAAGAGCAAACTGTCTTACTCTTCGTATAGAACCGTGAGACACTCTCCAGTCTCCTGTCTACCTGTGTTAAAAGAAAAACTGAATTCAGAAATAGTTGATCCTCGTGCTCAAAAATGAGCGATTTGAAGCTAATATTACCAAAAAATGCAACCAGGCAAAAAATATTGCAATATTTGCGATTCAACATTTCCTCATTAACCCTTTAATGCCCAGAGCATCTCACTCCAGGCAGCCTGATTCTGACGCCTTCTGGTTTTTGCGCGGCCGCCTCAGCGGCCGTGCATAGGTATGAATTTCAGTCAATGCACTGAAACGAAAATTGCATGTAAATCATGCATAGTTTCAGTGCATTGACATCCAGTAATGCAGGCATAGCAGTTTCCGTCGAATGCAGGGTGTTGTGTGCGAGTGTGAGCATATGCATGTGTAAAGAAATCGATAATAGACACATGCGTTAGGTCTATTCAAGACTGACAGATCGTTAGTTTGCATAATAGTCTCAATGCGTAGCGCATTGTGCATGCAGGCTGATTGATAACTGTCAATTTAGCATACTTCCTATCTTGTGATCAGGGTTGGCGCGATAGCGCCCAACCCTAGAATAGGAAAATTTAACACTATTGCGGATTTTGAGAATTTGAACTTTTTGTAGCTCAAAGTATAGGAGAGCTTTTTACACGAAAGTTTGTGTGTGTACACCCCTTGGCAATACCTAAGTGCTGGCAAAATTTCAGCCGGATCGGTCAAGTATTTTCTGAGATACCCCCAGGGACCCCCCAAAATTCACGGACTGTCGCTCTTTTTTTTTCCCAGAACTTTTCTCGCCGGTAGTTCATCCGAGCGACACCTTTTTTGGTTTTTCACATTTCGTATAGCCTGCAATAGACACGGAAAAAATGATTTTGCTCGGGTGTTTCCGTGAGAGGCTGTGCTGGGAGGGGGGAAACCCCTTTTTTGGGGTCCAAAAAATGACTAAGTACGAAAAAGTTTAGCACACTTTTTAAGAAGTTGCGCAAAACGGCCAGTCATGATCTTTTGCATGTGAGGTGGTACAGTAGTGGAATAGAAACTAACATGGGCTTTTTTTGAATTTCGGCCTATAAGCCCCAAGGGCATGCCCATACCCCCCGCCACGTGTATTACGGGGGTAGGTTCGCTACGGGCAGTGGAGCTATCATGGTTATAGCTGGAGGTCTGTCGTTTTGTATACGAATATAAACCCATATGCTGTGCATTCACTGGTATTATCACTTTCTTGCTCAGATGTTGAATAGTCCCCTAGACGGTACCCCCCTGTTAGCTGTATGTCATGTATGCGCGTACGTATCTTCACAGTAGAATAATTAGGTATGCTGTTTGTTTTTCATGATAGTTCAAGTTTTTTCGTGAAATATGGATTGTGAACTTGCGAACATATTATATTACTACCCATTGCCCCACAGATTGCCCCCCCAGGGTGTTCCCAAAGGGGACTCGGGACCATTTTGCATTTTTGGGGTCAAAATTTTTTTTCGAGTTTATTCTCAAAAATTTGTCTCTAGGGGTTGTTGTTGTTGTTTCAGCCCGCGTCACAGGGATAAAAAGTCCCTGAGGTACGCGACCGCCTCTTTAGGCAGGGTGGCCAAAACAGACATCGGGGGGCTGGCGGATCCAAAAAGGTTTAGACGGTGGCAGTCGTAGGCTGGGCAAGACATGACATGTGCGATGTCTTCCGCACACAGTTGGCAGCGTCTGCATAGGCTGCCGGCTTCGTCTACTTGTTCTAGGCGGTGAATGTAGCTTCTCAATTTGGTGCTGTGGCCACAGCGTAGCCGACCAAGCAGGATTAGGTCTTCTTTGCATAGTGTTTTTTCGGCTAAGCTGGAGGAGCCTTCGGAGAAAACCAGTTTGAGTAGGGGGTGGTCAGCGGCTGGGTCAGCGATTAGTCTGTTGATGGCAGCTTTGGCTGCTCTGAGGGACACAGGCACGTCCGAGTGATCCATTTCAGCGCCCCTTTTGGCTGCAATGTCTGCTGCTTCATTGCCGGGGAGGTTGACATGGCCGGGGACCCATTGTAGGGTAATTTCAGCCAGTTTAGCGACAGAAAGCAGTTTCTTGCTCAGGTTAGAGCTGCACAGGTCGGTCTAGTTGGGGATGGACTCTAGCGACCTTAGGGCGCTCTGACTGTCCGTGCAAATGAGGATGTTAAGACGCTGTTGGCCATCTTGGATGTTTTCCTGGATTAGGGACAAGCAGTGCGAGAGTGCCAAGCATTCACAGTCGTAGCTGGATGTACTGGTGGCGCCAGGGAAGCTGTATGTGTCGATGATTGTGGGGTTTTGGGGCCCGCCTGTGGTCCGTACAACCCCGCACCCACCCCGGGCGCAGCCCATTGAGGCTGAACCGTCCGTGTACCAGGTCTCCTGCATGGGACCAAGTAGATTGATGGTACGAAGGGTTTCAGATAGCAGAGTGGAGCTGTCTGCGGATTTGTCCCAGTTGCCCAGCAGTTGTGGGTAAATGTTGGCTGGTACGGGGGTGCAGGGAGATACGGGCCAGATATCTAGAGGTAGCCTCGGGGTGAGGCTAGTGCGAAGTTGGTCGTCGATGGAGGCCAGGCTGAGAGCTCGACAGCTGGACTTGGCAGGGAGACGGGTGGTGACATGTTTGGCTATAATCCTGTGCCTGGGGTGGTCAGGTGGTAGCCGAAGGGATCGTTCATAGCAGTGTAAGGTGGCCTTTTTCCTGATGGTGTCGAAAGAGTCAATGCCAGCTCCTATGTGTACAGCTTCAGCCGGTGAAGATTTGTGCAGACCAGAGATAATCCTACAGCCACGTAGGATACTGGATTCGATTTTTTTGGCCGCAGTGGTGGATAGGTGGGGTCCCCAGGCTCCGAGGCAATATGTTACCACTGGTAGAACGAATGCCTTGAAAAGATTTCTGAGGTCTTCTCGGGAGGGGCCCCAGGAGGAGCCGGACAGGGCGCTCAGAGCTTGGCACCTGGAGTTGACCCTCTTGACCACATCCGAAGCCTGTAGGTGGAACTGAAGCATTCTGTCAAATTTGACGCCGAGATAGGTGACACAGTCCTTGGCCTGGACGCTGGTGGTGTCTAGGCTGATGTTAGGTTTGAGCTTGAATTCTCTGGTGTCTGGAGTAAAATGGATGGTTTCGCATTTGTCGTGATTTATTCGCAGTAGCCACTGTTTGCTCCAGCTATCGATGGAGTCTAGCAGCAGTTGCGTGGTGGCTGAGGTCTGATCTATGTCAACGCCGGAGGTGAAGTGGGCAAGGTCGTCAGCATAGGTGGCTGTGTTGCTGGCATCGATGTTAGCAGGCATATCGCTGGTATAGATAAGAAACAGGAGGGGCGAGATGACAGAACCCTGAGGCAGGACACAGCGGAAGACTCTAGGCTTAGACAAGGTGTCATTGAACTTGACCCTGGCCGTGCGGTTGGTCAGGAAAGACCTGATCCATTTGACCAGTTTGACCGGAGCGCCACAGTTCAGAAGCTTGAGTATGAGACCGTTATGCCAGACGAGATCGAAGGCGCCAGAGTAGTCCACCAGGGTCATGACGGTGCGGGGCGGGGGTTTTTTGCACTGAAAGCAGTCGGCCACGGATTGGGCTATTAGAAGAACCTGATCTTCGGTTGACCTGAGGGGCCTGTAGGCTGCTTAAAAAGGCGGGAGGATGTTATTGAGCTCGCAGAAGTGGCCCAGGCGCCGAGTGATGACCCGTTCAAAGGTTTTGCCGAGGCAAGATGTTAGACTGACCGGACGGAAGGAAGCTGGATCTTGCAGGGACTTGTCCTTTTTTGGTATTGGGATTATTACAGCTTGTTTCCAGGATTGAGGGCAGATTCCGCTGTTCCAGCATTTGTTGAACAGGGTTGCTATTATCTGCATGGACTGAGCTGGGATATGTTTGAGCATTTGGGGATGTATGCCATCTGGGCCAGCGGAGCTATTGGGGCTCAGGGCACTGAGAGCCGATTTGATTTCTGAGGTAGATATACAGCCAGCCCATTCCGGTTCGACCGTGGGTGAGCGCAGCAGCAGTTGTGTGAGCGACTTGATGTTGCGCTGGGGCTTGGGGACTTTGGTCTTGGATTTGCTAGCGTATAGGTCAATGAATGCGTTGGCTTTAGACTTGTTGTCCGCAAGGGTGTTGCCTTTGTATTGGATGGTGTGGTTGTTGGATGTGTTTGAGCGACCTTGACCGTTGATGGACCTTAGTGTCTTGAAGACAGCTTGTGGCTCAGTCTTGGGGCTAATGGTGGAGGCATAGTTCCGCCAGCTGAGAGTTTTGGCTTCACGAATGAGGTTGCTGACGTGTTTGCAAGCGTCAATCCAGGCTGCACGGTTCTCTCCAAGGTTTCGAGCCAGTCTGTTCCGTGTTTTTATAGCCGCTGTGATGTTGTTGTTCCACCAGTGCTTGTTGTTTTGGCGCTTCAAGGATTTTGGGATGGCCCGTTTGGCGGCGCTGGTGATAGCAGAGGTGATGGCTTTACACAGGGTCGTGACACTGCCGGTAAGCTTCAGCGACTGCAGAGATGCATTAAGGCTATGTTCGAAGAGAGGCCAGTCCGCTTTATTAAAGGCCCATTTGTAGCTAGGTTTAGATGGTTCGGGCGGCTGGCAGTCCTGATCAAGGTTGATAATGATGGGCCGGTGGTCGGAGCCAAGGTCTTCTGAGACCTCCCAGGTGATGTGACTGACCATATTATTGCTGGCGAAAGTGATGTCGGGCGATGTGTCGTTGAGTCCAGTCGGATTTCTTCGTGTAGCGAGCGCTGGATTGTTGCAAATGATGTAGTTGTTGTCAGCGGCCCATTCTTCTAAAGCTTCACCTAGTTCGTCAGGATTGGCTTGATCGTGCCAAAGGCTGGAATGAGCATTGAAATCGCCGGCTAGTATATGGTTTCTGAAGCGTGGGAGGATGGATGGATCAAGTTCCTGGGTGCGGTTCTCATTTCTGGCTCTCCGGATGACCGGCCAGTAAACATTGGTGAGATTGATGGATCTGTGTCTGGACAGATGGATGCGGACAGACTGGGATTCGACATGCGTGGCGGCCGTGGGCTGAACGCTGATTGGCTGATAGTGGAGATCGCTGCGGACCAAAGTAAGGAGGCCGCCTCCGCGAGTCTTATTGGTCAGGTTGTCTCGGCCGAGGTTTCTGTCACACCTAACAGCAGAGTAGTTCTTGAGGTTGGGGGTTCTGTCCCTTGGAAGTAGTTTGGTTTCTTGAACAAGAGCAACCGAAATACTGTTGGCCGCTAGAAAATGCTCGAGTTCGTCGGTCTTCGGACGGATGCCGTCCGCATTCCATTGGAGTATACGTATGGAATGGTTAGATTGACTAGAGATAGGAAAAGCTGGGTTGTGACTAGAAGGAGGTGATGACTGGCCGGATGCACTGGGTGTGGGATGACTAGATGTTGGGAGACCCGGTGCAGGTGCTGGAGGTAGACCTGGTGCGCGCTGACCTGTAGATTGCCGAGTTGTAGTGCATCGGTTAAATGTCCGCTGACCAGTTGGACAAGGACCAGTGATGGGCCGGCCCCGTGCCCGCAGATTGTTCGCAGGCTGACCTGGGCGGCGCTGTCCAGCGGCGCCGAGTTTGGCGGTGAGCGGGCCTGGAGAGCGCCGACCCGCGGTGTGTGATCCCCTGATGTCTGCAGGACCTGCCAACCGCTGATCAGGGGCTCGCGCAACTGTTTGAGTAGGCTGACGGTTGCCCGATGGTTTGGGCTGGGTTGTGCGAGGGTGGATACAGCAGGTTGGACAGATCCAAGAGTTAATAAAAGGTTGTGAGGCGGATCGTATTTGAGATATATTGAGAGAGCTGCATTTCTGATGGCACCAATGAGAACAGGAGACACATAAGATGGAGTAACCCTTGCTAGTGACTGTTGTGCTGCAGACGGAGCAAGGGAATGGGCCGGGATTGGGGTGGACGTCGCCCGCTAGGATTAGTTTGAGCCTGAGGACGGACGCGGGGACACCGCCCTCAGCAGGCCAAAAAACCACCGTGAGTAGGATGAGTAGGATCCAAACCAGAAACCCCCGATGTCCGGGAATGACGACCCGTGACTGCTGGGGCAGGCTGAAGTGAGGCCCATTGGTAAAAGCCGGGACACCGCGGCAAGGTTGGGCTTCGCGTCCTTCCATGTGGGGCATGGAATCCCTGGGCCACCAGGGACGGATCCTCTCTAGGGGTAGTTTAGTGTCCTGAACACGAATCTGGGATTTATTTTTGCCTATACCCACTCTGGACACCCATAGCCCCCAGGGTGCCACCTAGGGGGTCAAAATGGGTCAATTTTTTCGAATTTGAAATTTTGATGTCCATTGGGGTAATTTGACCCCCTGAACACGAATCCGAGGTTAATTTTTGTCTGTGACTCTCGTGAACTCTCCTACGACCCCCTCCTAGGGTACCCCCGCCACGACGGATCCAAGGGGTCAAGTTTTGCAAATTAGGATTTTGATGTTCATAGGTGTAATTTGACTCCCTGAACACGAATCTGAGGTCTATTTTTGTCGATGACGCTCGTTGACTCCCCTGCGACCCCGCCACCTCCCTCAGTGTACCCCCTCCCCGACACGTGTCCAAGGGGTAAACTTTCAAAACTTGAATTTTGATGCCCCTGATTACGAATCCGTGGTTTGTTTTTGTCTAGAGCCTTCCTGGATTCCAATCCCCCAAACGGGAATCCAAGGGGTCAAATTTTACATAGGTATTGTATAAACATGTACACACTACACATGTACACTTACGTACATACTACATTGGTCCGCTTCAGACAGTGAAGCCGTCATAGCTATATGTTGTGATAGCTATGCTCTGTGCTTCGTTTCCACTACAGCGGAAAAAGAGAGTGGACTAGTAAGGAAAAATGCCCTTGTCGGGCGGCTCCTTGGGTAGAATAGGTTACTGTCTGTCTAAAGCGGAAAAATACTTAGGCTGAGCTTGTAAAAGCATTGGTACAAGACTTTATTAACGAGAATATGCAATTCGTGTGAGCTCGTCAAAGTAGGTGGACTAAGGTATACCTGTTGAGAATAGGAATATGAGCTTCGTAGGGCAGACACTGTTTTCCGCACCCTATTCGCGCGAACTTACAGCCCGTTCTTGGTTTGTTTCAACTGTATTTTCTTATTATTATTATTATTGTTGTAAAGTATATATGCTTGATAAAACGGTTCTGTGAGATAACTGCAGACCTTATCCAGATTCTTAACTGATCGTTTGATCGAAATATATGTATACATATGTACTTAGTAAGCATCTTACTTCATTCGACTTACTTTATTCGATCATATTTAAATTATGCATATTGTGTTAGATGTGTGTAAGCTACAGTAGGAACTCCTCCATAATCTGAGAGTCCATAATCTAACAACAAGAGCTTACAAGGAACTGCGACCAAAATTGACCCATTTATGGCGTGCAAAATACATTGGTCGAGGTAGGGTTTTCAGCGTCCTTGTCAGCCGAGAACCTTAGCAATCCCTGACCGATTGTTTGCACACCCCCGAATTATTTCAGCCGTTCAGCCAACAGTCGACATTTCAGCTAAAATTATTATGAGTGCCCGCTCTAACGTTTTTGCCATTTGCCAATGTTGAGTTAGTGTAAAAAAAGCCTGTATGTTACATGAGCACATGATATAATTTAGCTGAAGGTCGCGCGAATAGGGTGCGGAAAACAGTGTCTGCCCTACGAAGATCATATTCCTATTCTCAACAGGTATACCTAGTCCACCTACTTTGACGAGCTCACACGAATTGCATATTCTCGTTAATAAAGTTTTGTACCAATGCTCAATGCTTTTACAAGCTCAGCCTAAGTATTTTTCCACTTTAGACAGACAGTAACCTATTCTACCCAAGGAGCCGCCCGACAAGGGCATTTTTCCTTACTAGTAAGTGAGCACCGAGCGTATCGCATCGTGCACGGAAAGCTCTCACAACTCACAAGGCCGTTGCCCGATTTTGCGCAGATGCAACGAGGTCGTCAGTAGTCACCAATGAAGTCCAAAAACTGACATGTAAAAACTTCGAAGTGATGAGGTTCAGCGATTTACCACAGCTTCAATTAGCGTCGTCAGTCGTGTTAGATCTATGTGGTTACCAGTTTGATTGAAAATTAAGCATGTTGACAACTCTAGTGCACCGAAATGGCATTCAGATTCTATGCCTTGTCAAATATTTTTGCTTAGCTTATGTGACTTAGCATCCGACAGGCAGCAGTGGAAGACAATTTACTGACATGCTGCTGAATGAATGAATGATGATGCCGGCGAAACACTGGAACACAGTGATGCCGTTCAAGCAAGTAATTTTGCTGGCGCCGAACTGGACATGCCTAATCTCAGATTAGGTCTTGCAGATTAAACATAACTTGTAGATATATTTCCGTCTGCAGTATGAACAACTACCGTTGTAGGATATGACTGCACGACATAAATATTTGCTGCTGCACAGCACCACAATTACATAGTTTTATGGCTCTTGATGTTGTATGGCACTGGTTTTGAATGTACGACTCTTGGCCGCGCCAAATTTTACCGAAACGGTAAAATAATACTAACAATCCTCATGTCTCAATTACTCTGCCCTCGTCAACAAAAGTGCTTGTTTCACCATTGCTAGAGTTACGTGCATCGTAGAAAGATCGCGAAGCCACCATTCGATAGAGAAATGAATGGTGAACAAAGCATAATAAGTCGATTAAGGGTGTAGGACGCACCGTTTTTTAGTTATAAGCGCTCAAAATTTGAGTTGAGAATTTGTAAAAAAAATTGCGCCATCGCTCTCGCCCAGGCATAATATGTACCTCCCTTCCCTAGTCCCTAGTGTTTGTGACCGGCCGGAATTTTCGCTCGGCCGGCCGGCCGGTCCAAATCGGCCGGCCGGCCGGCCAGCCAGATTCGACCGACTGACAAAATTAGGCAGGTATAACAGGTATCTGGCAGGCTAGTCAAAATGACACTCTAGATTTGGATGAATTGGTTTTGTCCAAAAATTTGGCCACTCCTGCCGACCGGCCGGCCGGCTTTCATGGGCCGGCCGGCCAACTTCTCCGCCGGCCCGGCCGCTGAACGGCGGCCGGCTGCAGCCGGCCGTCGGCTTACGCGGCCGGTCACCAACTCTAAGTCCTCCCCTTGAGTATTAACACAAAAGCCGTGCGCTTGCCATAGTTGAAGGCTAGCAATAAAGTACAATATTTGTTGTACATGATGCACTCAAAGTTGACTGCTGGCGGCGCAACCCAAAATCTTAATGAGGTCACGAAGAAAATACTACTTTTGCGATGAAAAAAAGTTGAATTGGCACATTGCTTAGGGAAGCATATATAGGTATGTTTTGTTGTGTGGCAGTAGGTTCAAAGTTTGGCCACTAAATAGCTATAAAGATCTACACTTTCTGAAAAAACGATTTGCAGTTCAGCTGACAGAATGAACAAGTAAAGTTTTATGGCCCCCGATTGGGTATTCTTCACGTGATGTGCCAAATGGCAGTTATGGGAATTAAAGGGTTACGCAGGCAGATTTGCTTGTTGTTTTCGGTCTACCTGTTTGTAGTAAACTATGTGCCCAATCAGAAGTTGGATGCTGTGCAGTGTGCGAGCGACAGTGGGGCCAAGCGACTGTGGCGATCACTCCAATTATACCACAGCGGTATTTTACTGATTTTGGAAGAATAAGTACACATGCAAAACTTACTAAACACGTGACAAACAAAGTTATTGACAATTGTGCAATTCAATGAAATGAAAAGTTTGTAAATTAATAAATTCCTTCAGGGATCTTTTTCCGGAACATCGATGCCAAACCCCCCGCCAACGTTAGCTTTCACTTTATCGCCAGCGGAAATTCCAACTTTGTCTGAAAACAAAATCTTACTACCATTAAAAATGGTTGGACTTTGGACGTTTTACTTTTAGTTTGGACCATATTTATAGGTATACGGTCGACTGCACCAAATCGGATTAACTGACGATCAGGTTAAAACAATTTAGCTCCGGTTTTAATGCCTTAAATCGGTTTAATCGCGCTGCACCATTGGATTAATACAGCTGGTGCTTAAAAATTTAGTTGAAAACTAAGGTTTAACTGGAGTTCAGCTTCAGCTCAGACTTAAGTTAATCTGATTTGGTGCAGTCCACCGATATATATATAGCACAAGAATAAAAAAGGGAACGTATCACCTATATATTGCATTATATAATTAAATTAGAGAATAGATTCCGTAAATTGTTAGTTGTTTGGTGCTTCAAAATTAGACTAGCAGAAATCTGCTACACTGAAGCAGTAACCGAAACTGGTGTCACAGTGCAAATTTCCCCCTCTCAGGTTTGCGTTATCTGCCCTCAGGCTTAGGTTTAGGTTAAGACTTTTTCTTCTTCACTGGTCAGATGAGTTTTCACAAGTCACGAGATCTACTTTATACTATATATATATATATATATATATATATATATATATATATATATATATATATATATATATATATATATATATATATATATATATATATATATATATATATATATATATATATATATATATATATATATATATATATATAATACCTTTAACATTGAATCCCTTCTTTCCGGCCGTGAATTTAACATCTCTGTTGAATCCTGACCCCAGAATATTCAGCCCCTGTCCGATGCCCACCCCCACATTTTCAGGTTCACTCACGTCCAACTCTAAACCACCCAAAAGTAGAGGGATGGTAATTTTACCATCTCCCGGTAGTTTCAGTTTTCCTTTTCCCGCGGCGCTTTTTTCCGTGGGAACTTTTCCTTTCCCTTTATCTTCCGTTGTCTTTGGTGCTAGAAACACAGTAAAAGTACACTATTTATACGGTTTACAAAAAGACATAAATGTGTTTGGCTATAAATTAGGTATTCACCGGGTACAATTTTTACCGGAATAAACGGACAAGTTTCAATTTAGTAACGAACGGTCTCTGGAAGGGTAAAACAGGCTTTACTTTGGTTAACTAAAACTAATAACCGTAAATGAGTTAACTTAACTAATTTACTTAACACTTAACTCCACTTAAGTCTGGCGTTTAATAGCATTTTAGCTCTTAATTTTCATCTCAAGTCTGACAAAACATTGCCGAACCCTGAGACAAAGGCATCTGGCATTGGCATACGCTTGATTTCGTTATGAAACGAACAAAATTTCAGTCATCAAGAGTACAACAGCAAGTAGTCGCGAAATTAACGCACTATTTTGCTCTAGATTCAGCAATTTTTGGACAGACTTCAGTTATGTCGTTATCCGGCAAAAAATTGAATTTTATCGTTGTCCGGCAAACAAATTCAATACTGCAAAAAAAATAGTACTTGAGTCTGCCTCGTTAAACAGGGTTTACCTGAGTTTACGACAACAACAAGCAGTGCAAATGCAAAAACAGCAGCGGAAGAATTCATTTGAAGTAGAATTCAGTAATTAAGGGCTGAAACAATAAAATTGCCGTTTTGATGGCCAGTGGATTTACCCGAATCCTAAGTAACGACCCTAAGTTTTGTTGGAGAATATTGGAAAAATTTTGCATAATTTTATTATTTTTTCTGATTTAAAACAGGAAATAGATATTGGATATATATACGACTTTTTTCACAGCAGAAACTTATCGACTTTACGCAATTTTACTTAATGAGAATTAAGTACATTCGTTTTCGTATTCAACATACTTTACAGCAGTTTCAGATTTGGCGGAATCGTTATACTGGCCTTTTGTATTCTACATGAAAAGGGGCTGATACATTGAAATGTTTTATCCCAATCATACTACTAGCGTCAGCGTGCATAAGGCAACTTCACCCCTTTTCACCAGACCCCACCCAGTCCCAGACACATCACACTACCGCCAAAATGTCCAAAAGAAGTGGCTCATAATGCTAAAACTGGTGAGGGAAAATGTTGCTCAGCCCCGAACCTTGCCCTTGAAAGATCAGCATCAGACCCCCCAAAATTTCCTACCTTCCCACGTATGATACGGATGTAATGGATAATACGACTGTAATAGATCGACCCTACCTAACCCAAAATTAAACAAACAGATATTACAAATACTGAAAACTTATCAGAGAAAACTTTTCAAACGCACATAATATCTCCAATCGGCGTAATGTAATGACTAATGACCAATGGTCAACATAGAAAACTGGAATGATAAACTAATATGCAAATGAGGTCACTTTACTACAACAGTTCTGAGCGTAGTTGCGTCATAACTGACAGCAATTTGATAACCGCATTAAACCGGTTATTTTTGTCGACTGGGTCATTCCATAGCCAACGGCCACTCAAGAGTGAAGTTTTGAAATTTAATCCGGAGGCAATTTTTTCGTATATATCTCAGGGCAACATTTCAATTTTGCCACGTTCAAATAAGCGTGCCAACGTCATTGGAGACTTGAAGCGTGCCAACGTCATTGGAGACTTGCGTAATTTGCTCCATAAATAGATACTAGCATTTGCTTGCTCCATAAATGAATTTTGCTCCAGAAGTCATAGATGCTAGCAAGAGTACATAATAGAAAGGGTATGACACTCTTCCTGTTATGCCTCGGGGTTGTCCGTTCAATGTGGATCGCAAAATACTGTCTCCCACATATCAAGACATCAATGGAAGAATTGCGACGATATTCACACGTAACTGATGTACCACGCATCTCATTCAATTTCCAAGAGGGTATGAAAGCCTTTCACTTATTTACTCAACAGAGGGGGTACCCCCTCAAAACCGTAACTGTATTTTGCGCTCTGTATTGGACCGCCGCCCCGAAGTATTCAGAGTGTCATACTCTTCCTATTATGTACTGAGTACGCAGTTGAGTACCGTAGTACTCAACTACTCTTGGTACTACACGTAGTTGAGTACCTACTCTTGGTACTAAACAAGTTGAGTAGCAAGAACAGAGGACATATTGAGCTTGGAACATACCTACATAAGATAAGTCGTGAGTTATGACTGAAGTATACAAAACAAAACATGAAAAGCAATATATTTATTTGGACCCGATAGTTCGCACATTAATCCGTAAACGTTTACTAGCCATAATATCAATAAATACAAAAGTAATTGGGCTTGTACTTAAAGTTGGTCAAAATTTCATTACGTAGAATCTTTCTGGAACTGCCTATTTTTTAAATTTGCAATCTATTAGCACGTGT
Source organism: Trissonchulus sp. WLG1_4 (assembly GCA_030248245.1). Taxonomy (NCBI): domain Eukaryota; kingdom Metazoa; phylum Nematoda; class Enoplea; order Enoplida; family Ironidae; genus Trissonchulus; species Trissonchulus sp. WLG1_4. The sequence goes on from JASANF010013812.1 coordinate 14,590, forward strand.
GACGTGTCTTTCATTCAATCGATTACCCTATTACATAGTATTTAGCTTGAAGAAGGCGACGTCGGAAAGTCGTGGGCGGTTTCGGTTCAGTCACTTCGGCCGGTTTCGACCCGATCGCTGATGCCACCGCCACGTTGGTATCGGTTTCATCCGCGGCCTTTGGTTGCAGTTCCGGTTTGGGTATTTTGTCCGGTGGATTTAAGCCTGAGCCGATCCCGGAGGCCCCATCAACTTTTGCAGAGTTAGGACTGTCTAAACTGATTGATCGAGATTAATTTTGAAGCGTCACTTTTGATTGTAATTAATTAATTAAAGTTTCAAGCTTGATTTTTGATCGTAATGGGCTGGTCAGAGAAACATGTGAAGGCCGTTTTGACAGGCAGACACGGCACTACGGCAGTACCTAACATCTACAAAGTATAGTTGGTGCAGCGCTGAATGTATGTATGTACGTACATACGTAAGTACAGCCGTATGTCCGTTCATCCGACAAAATTCCGAAAATAACTTAAAGGCACACTGTAGCTAAGCTAATATCGTAAATTAGCAGTTTTGCAGAATGACTGCACCAATAATTTGCAATCTACACTCACAGCACTATTAAAACAATGCCTATTGCAACTAGAAAGTAAGCACATAATAAGAAAACTTTTACTAGACAAAATATAAGCAAGAACAAAATATTTGCTATGCGAATCAACTATATCACGATTTTTTCAAATTTCAGATTTGTGGCCTCAAATAAAAAACACACAAAATATCCACTGTTGGTTAAATTATTTTTTTACTGCTGAATACTGGTCCTGACTAGATTAGGCTGTAACTATGAATTGACCTTTGTTTGTATAATATTTCGGTTAGGCTTAAAATTACACGGATCAGTCATTTTAATATTAATTTCTGTTTGAATTACATAATTTCGTTAGCCGCTGAAAAGTCCTCCAAAAATCCCTTTTTTCTCTTTCGGTGGCGTGTCCGGGTCCGCTATCGGTTGCGAGCCAAGAACACCCCCGACAGTCAATGAGCCCAAATCGCCTGCGGAAATGATTTCTAAAAAAATCTTGCTTTTGCGACGATTCATACTTACAGCCGTTATGACTGTTCAGCCCCAGTGGGCAAGAGCCCCAACCCGACTCGTATCCATACTCTATCCCTGGGGGTATGGGGGGAGGGCCAGAATGACCGGGGGCTGGGGCTCATGAGATTTTTGAAGAAATATTTTGCCCGTGGTACTACGGACACATACAGCTGTACCTAGCTGTGAGTATAGAGTAAAATAAATTTTTACAAATTGGTAAAAAAATATACTGTCGTGTTTTGTGCAACTTTACCGAATGAACGGACACACTGGCTGGAATTCGCAAGTTGGCGCGTTTAACTAACACAGTGTCGTGAAACATGTGATCGCATAAAATACCAAGAATTTATCACTAAAATACCCAGAATTTATCACTACCATGTCCTCCTATCTCATTCGAAAACAATGTTTTAGACAGAGTCTTATTGTTGTGAATAGATCGTGCTGGCAAGCGAAACTGCGGCAAACCTTTGTAGGCTGCTCCGTCAGTTCCGATGGCGGCGGTTTTTTGCTTGGAGATTTTCTGACCAGCAATATTCACACCAGCGCCCACTGTTCCCACAATTGCGGCTCCCTCTGACTTGGCTTCGTCTGTTTTTGGATTCACATACGTTGCTTCTTCGGGTTTCGAATCGACCATCGGTGGAACCTTATTTAGGTCCGGGTCCGGTTTTGAGCCAAGAGCACCCCCGAAAGTCAATGAGCCCAAATCGCCCGCGGAGATTGTTTCTGAAAAATATCCTTATAAAACAGCAATTCAGGCTGGAATACCAAAACTACAGATTACATTTATTTTTTTGCATTCCCATAGCCATACTCACCCTTACCCTGTGATAAATTAGCTAAGAGGGCAGCCAAGGCAGAGGTGGGCGCGGGACCAAATTTTGCCTCGAGTAGCGAGTAGCGGCGCAATTCATCCCGCAGCTAGACACTCGTGGGGAACCCCCTACCCAAGCCCTGAATAAAGCCTCAGCCTTGAATAAAGCCCCAGGTAAGCTTAATATACCTATATCACGAACAATAAAACCCCTGGTGCTTTATTAGAGGTAATACGGTACAAGTCGACCCGCAACCGACTTCAACCCACTACTTTAAGATATTATACAAAATACCAATCAGCTGTTGCCAAGTCAAATTTCCACAGTGTACGTTGGTCACATTGCTACTTCAACCGAATGGCACATTTACGCATAACAGTTCTGTAAAATGGGAATCTATGTACCTAAGTGGTAATATTTTCAGGTTTCTTGGTTCAGAAAAAATTTCAGTGACCCGGGCAGCTTGAAGCTTAGTTAAAACCCGCGGGTTGACCCAGGGGCGAAATTTTCCAACCCAACCGGCGGGTACCCACCCACTACCCACGACCCGCGTCCATCGTTAGGGGTGTGTGGGGGGAGGGGTCTAGTTTCACGGGCAAAATGTCAGGGGGGCTCATTTTTCAGGAGACACTCTTCCCCTGACACCGCTCTGCTACAAGTACGTAATAGCATAAGCTAAATACTGTTTTTTTTACAAATGTAGGTATCAACAATATGTACTACAACTTGAATAAACGAATACATTGGCTGGAATTCACAAACCGCGTTAAACCCAGTGTACGTCGAACATGTGATCGCATAAAATACACGGAATGTCTCATTTCATTCGAAAACGTTTTAGGTAGAATCTAAAGTAACGGCCTATTCACAGGAGGGCGCAAGAGTGGGCGCATTGCATGGCGTACACCATGGAGCATGATCGGGCGCATTCTATTTCCACACTGCCTGCTGCATTATTTCACCACAATGGTCATGCTCCATGCCGTGCGCCATAGCGTAAGCCATAGACCAAAATGCGCCTTCGTGTAAATAGGCCCTTAAACGCTCATTGCGAATCGCGCGGCCATTGTTGGGACTTGTGATTACAAATCGTGCTAGCAAGCGAAACTGCGGCAAACCGTCGTAGGCTGCTCCGTCAGTTCCGATGGTGGCGGCTTTTTGCTTGGAGATTTTCTGACCAAGAATATTCACACCAGCGCCAGCTGTTCCCACAATTGCGGCTCCCTCTGGCTTGGCTTCGTCTGCTTTTGGATTCACAACCACTGGTTCCTCATCTAAAACAAGAATTTGTGAACGTGAGCCGAATTGTGCTCATAAAGCCGATAGAGCACTTGAACGCTAGCAGTGTGTTTAGATACCAGAATCAAAATTAAAGACCTGTTGGGCTGTGGCCCAACAGGAAGAAAAATGGACTATAAAAACGAAAAAACTGGTTTCTTTCTACAACCACAAAAAAATTTGACTCACCTGCAAAAACAGCAACCAATAAGACAAGCAAAATCAGCACGGAACTTCGCATGTTGAGTCCGAAAATAACCGACTAAACCGAAAGAAGGTTGATGACAGAACGATAGTCTCTGCGAATCGGTGAACAATGAATAGAATATGCAAATGAAGATGCGTCATCGTGTGATATGCAAATGAGGACACGCAATTGTAGAACGCTATGAATAAATGGATGGAAATGAATATTGTATGGCAGGGGTAGGTAGGCACCAATAAACAATCAATAGGTTATGCGAATTCGACTATATACGCAGTGGTTCTAGTGGCCACAAAGTTACACATCCATTCGTACGTCGTGGTAGTTGAGGCCATTTGGCACATCACGTGATGAATACGTATTATCTACCCAATGGGTGGCTATAAAACAAACTTAATTGCAAATTGTTTTTTCAGGAAGACTAGTGAGTGTGGTACTTATTCCAACTATGGCAGCAGTGCTCTGGCTACTCTACTTGGAGCAATCTAAAGTTAAAACAGCTGAATCCACATTGCATGTAGTCACAAAGGGCTTTAGGCGACCTTTATGCAATCTACTGACGGGGCCAGGTGGTCACTACGAAAAATAAAGAGCACCATTTATATCATTGCATAAAATCTCCACCTGTTTCGACTCCGAGTTCAGTACATTGTGGCCAGACTGTAAAGCTAAACGTACACGATGTGACACTAACATCAATTTACTAAAGAAGAGTGAATATTTTATTTGAATAGTATTATAGATACATACACAGTACACACATACAATAACAATGCCATCACATCATAACACGAGCGCCAGCGCTCATACACTAGTTGGGTGTTCTATACAAACGTGTGTTTGATAAGATTAGATCAGAATTAACTTTTGAACAAACACTGCATATTATCAAAAATACAACCTAGAAAGAGCCCAATTTGAACATTTTTTAATAGTAAGCCATTCAAACGTTAGCTTCAGTTTTGCCTTTTCCTAAATCATGTCCACCACAAACTGCGTTTAATATCAAAATCTTCAGAACCAATTTATGCCTAGTTTATACTTGTCCGTTTCCGTACGAAAATGTTCGTAAGCTAGCGCAAAAAAACCACTAGCTACAACGATGACTTTTTTGCACATTTGTAGACATCTACCGGTCTAAACACCAAAAAATGGCTGTTAACTGCTATCAAATGTTCTGCCAACAGCTGATCAAGTTTTTTTGCTTACGGACTAACGGACATGCTCACGGACAAGTAAGAACCAGGTTTTAGGATTTAGTGTTGAAAGCAGACATGTATGAGGGGAGGGTACCGAAAATTGGGGCTAAACAGAATAAACACGGCATAATTTTGCAAAATCATGGGTATTTGCGGTCGGTCAGAGGAAGGGGATAGGGTTGCTAAAACTTGGCCGGAAAGGCCCCTCCACAATTTTGATCCCGTTACACGTATATATATATTGCTGAACTATTAAATCTGATATGACGACACCCAAGCCAAAGCCCATTTCAGGTTCGTCAGCAGGCATTTCATGGCTTTAGTCCATCTTTCTTCGGAGTTGAACTGAATTTTGACGGAGTATTCGCTACACAGAGCCCCGTCCTGAACCACAATTTTGTCCTTGTTAATTTTGTACGGCATACAGAAGGCGTTGTCTCCTTTTTCAATGGCGTGTTTCAGTTGTTCCAGACAGTCCAAAAAAGCCACCATGGCAGCGTCGAATTTCGTGTCCCAGAAAAATTTGTAACCACCTGAAATTAGAAAAAGCCAGACAAAAAATAGAATATGTTCACGTATTGTTTACAACATATTCCATGGTCACCTAATGTCCTTTAATAAGGTGATTAATATTAACAAGGTGAATTTTATAGCCTGATGGCATACATAATATATAACTCATATCTCAACCTCTATGATCCATTTTTAAATTCTCATTTATGATGCGCGAGTGGTGGTGACGCTATTAAACATAGTCAGTGCCATTTAGACGACCAAAAAAATTGCAACTTAATCACATTATGGCTTCGACTTTGCGCTTAAACGTTTGCCTAAAATTTTGCTCACTGAGCAATCAAGAAAATATCAGAGGTGCACTAGGCACTTATCAGGACTAATGATGACAATTGACAGCTCAGCATTGGCCGGGTAGCTCAAATGGTAGAGCAAGGTGTGAAGATTCATAGATGATCGGTTCAAATCATCTGTAGTTTATTCAGATACTGATGCTGTCTACTAAAGTCTAACAAAAAATCGCTGTATGACCATGAAATAAAGCTGTACACGTGACTTCAGTAGTAAAATAGCAAAATCAGGCCATCAAGAGTACAGCTAGTAGTCGCGAAAATCACCCCACCTATAAAGTCTGGTAAGAAATTGGTGAAGCCTGAGAGCTGAGAGAGAAAATAGCCCAAATCAGGTGGGCTGAGTTTTTGTGACTACTCTACTCTCTGTACTCTTGATGCTGGCATTTCCTTCGTTTCGTAATGCAAACGCGTGTTTCCTTTTGTCTCAGAGTCCGGTCCAGCTATTTTTGGTCAGACTTTAGCAAGAATCCCCCTCTCTTTCTTGACACCACCGCAAGTATATAGCCGCACCAGTGCAGTAGAGCGGATACTCCCGGCCGTCGGCCAGACAGCGGACATAGGAATGGTTGCCGGCACAGCAGAGTTCGTAGCGGGCGAAGGTGAGGCTCATCTTGCGAGCCAGGGAGCTGAGCAGCATCACCACCTGGCCCCAGGCCGCGTTGATCTCCGTCCACTCTACTGTCACGTTCGGCAGGCGACCTGAACAACTAGACAAATGAAACAGGGGGGACTCATCCCGAAAGCGAGGGTCCGGGGAAAGGGGGGCTGGGGGTTCAGAAAAACTGAGCAAAAGTGAGCAAAAATGACACTTTTTCAAAAATTTTGGCAGTTTTCTGAAAAATTCAGCAAAATATTTTTGATTAGGAAAATTTTAAGTCTAATAGGGGAAACGGTCGTCAAAATGACTGCAGTTTTAACTTTACTGTGTACTTCTATCGATTACCAAGGGCCTATTCCTTTACTGGATTAAACGGACTGGACTTATTTTAGTCCAAGGTTTTGGACTAAACGGTTTAAAGTAAGTCTGCGGCTTAATTTTAGTCCGAATCCATTCCTAAACTACCACCGGATAAAACTTTTTAGTCCGATCCCGTTCCTAAACTATTACCCAATTAAACTCTCAGCTGGACTAAAATTAGTCCGATTAAAACATTTCCGTTCCTAAACCTTATTTAAATAAGTTCGTTTAGTCCACTCGCTGCATTTAACATGGAGTTTTAGTCCGCGTTTTGCTACGCAGATTAAACGGACTTAACTTCCAGGTGCCCCCCAATTATTCTCTTGCTAGTTATCACTACCTTAACGGATTTGGACGATCCATACATATATCAAATTATAGCTGAATAATTGGGCTATTTTATAGGGTATTTTAATTATCTGTGTGAAAAATGTGTTTCATAAAACCTTTGTCAAAATAATTTTTTGTGTCAATTTCCGACAAATTCTCGTATTTGGTCCTGAAGTTTTACGTGCTAAATAGTCTTTATATACAATGGAGATTAAACAATTAGTATATTGTCATATTCTAGGGTTGGGCGCTGTCGCGCCAACCCTGATTTGCAGCTAGTTTTTTGCATTATGTGCAGCTGCAAATACATTTTTTATATTGCGAAAACGCTTTATTCAAACAGCGAGTAAATGGTCAACTTCAACTGCTCAGCCAATCCGAGTAGAGTTTGTAGGCAGAGACAAAACTGATTGGTTAGTGCGAAAAAACCATAGTTGTAGAAGAAATCTTAATTTAGGAGTGTTGGGTAGATTAAGTTAATAGGAATGATACCGGACTAATTAAGTCCGACTAAATTTAGTCCGATTATGAACTTTACAAGTAGTAATCGCTATCCCTCCATTCCAGTTCAGTTTCAAAAATGACAAGACCACACTACACTACAAATAACTACTGCTACTACTATATACTCATAAAGCCGGCTTCACCTACCCAATCTCAATCCATTTATGGTGCCAAAATGTCCCGAGTGCCAGACGTGAAAGGACAAATTGAATATGTTGGTCTTTTGCAGTTTGTCCAACTGCTGTTCGGCATAGCTCACTTGGTTTTCCAGGCTGAACTTTTCCTGCTCCAATTCTTGCATTTCTCGAGCTCCGTTTCTGAAATAATTCTCAAAGTACTGAGCCAATCAGATTTGTCCACTGTCGCCTTTGGGCCATAAACCAACCAAAATATCCTTGTCCCCATGAGACACTCTCCAGCCTGCCTGCGCTCTAGCAAGTTTACGGCTAGTCGGCGCGTAGATCTCTGCGTACAACACCTTAGGGGTCTTGTCATTAAGACGAGGCAGATTAAGGCTGCCTTTTAGACGGCTTAAATGGTCTTAAGAGCTCTTAAGCCCCAATCTGCCCCGCCTTGAACTTGGCCGAGTTGCGCAACGCACATTTTCAAGGCCTGACAACTGACACCTAAATTTTACTGAGAGTTTTGATAGTTGAATATGTATATATACGTCTATACGTACGTACGTACTTACTGCTGGAGTTAGACCAGCTTCGAACTAGTAAGTTGAAATTTGCTGCGAAACTTGACACACTAATATGATAATTACAAGTTGAAAAACGTACAGGGGAGGGATACGTGATATAATAGTTGGTTGTGCTCGTACGTGAAACTCTATTTTATGCTGCTTGCAGCTGTAAATATGTGCAGGAAGAAAGCTATTATTATGGCACGGGGTACGACAAAGAATAATTTAACTATAGAAAGCTATTCTGCAGTTACCACAGAACTAACACTAGTTTACTAGAATGTCATATCAAATTTGAAATTAGTTAATAAAATTTATTATGCACACATCTTGGGGTACAGATTCATATGGCTGACATTACTACCCTCGTCCTCCACCCTGTCTGAAAACAGATTTTTTTGTGCATGTGTGAGGTCGTGTGTTCTTAAGTGACCTTAAGCTGAATATTCGGATTGTCTGGCTAATTAGATTGATTGAAACATATATGTCTATCAGTTCCAAGTAATGTCTGCAAAGTTTGGCTATTTGGTTATTGTTTGTTGCTATTAAACGTTGTCTACAATGTTTTCTTTCACGTATCCCATCAGATATCCCGCATCCACTCCTCGCAATATCCCGTATAGCCCATAAGTTAACTAGTCCATTTTTTAATTTCGTATGATTGTGTACGTAAATCATAATGCTTGAGCTGATTTGATTTATATAACACCACGATATTACACGTATCCCTCCCTGTACGTTTTTCAACTTGTCAAGTAGTGTGTCAAGTTTCGCAGCAAATTTCAGCTTACTAGTTCGAAACTGGTCTAACTCCAGCAGTAAGTACGTACGTACGTATAGACGTATACATATTCAATATCAAAACTCTCAGCAAAGTTTATGTGTCAGTTGTCAGGCCTTGAAAATGTGCGTTGCACAACTCGGCCAAGTTCAAGGCGGGGCAGATTGGGGCTTAAGAGCTCTTAAGACCACTTAAGCCATCTAAAAGGCAGCCTTAATCTGCCTCGTCTTAATGACAAGACCCCTTAGTTGATAATCGCTGATGCGTTGATAATCACTATTAAGTAAGGGATAAAAGGTTAAAGGAAGCTTAAACAGGTAGACCGAAAACGACGGGCGTATCTGCTGGCGCTAGAACACACAGACAGGCTTTACAGTGTCTCTCTCTCTTTTGAGGCTGAGACACTATCATGTATATACTCTTGGTCCTACTGACGTCAAAGCGTCGTATCTAAAGTCTGACAAAAATAGATGCGACACTTGGTGTACTCTTGATAGTCAAAATTTATTCTTTCGTAACGAAACATGTATCATTTTCTCAACTAGTGCGACTATTTTTATTCCGACTTTCCGCCTGAAGTCGGAGGGTTGATTGTGGCGTAATTTTTTTCGCAACTTTGCGGGCTAAACGGGCATGCGGCTGTAAGTATGAATCGATCTTGGCTCGGCCCAACCTGTATTCAAACCAGAGGGCTTCTTCTTCCTTCTCCACCGTTTTCAATTCCTGCTCACTGGCCGTCACTTGATTTTCCAGCTCCACCTCTTCAATTTCCAAACGCACCAATTCTTCCCTGAAAACAAAATTATGTCTATCAATCAAATTTAACACTTTTTCGGGAAAACTTATATGCGTAACTTATGCAACCATTTTCAGCTGCGTTTACATAAATCAGGGAATTGCACAAAATAGACCAGGAAATTTTCTCTAGTGAGCTGATTTAAGGTGGTAGTTGCGTTTTCGAGGTTTTTGTCATTTCTATGTAAACTTTGCGCCACCAGTACTCAGGTTATAAGTGACGCCTGAGCATGAATTTTTGGGGCAGTACTGTAAAGGTCAAAATTCCCAGGCATGTCTCTCACTTTTTCGAAATTTCACCCGTGGACATTTTTAGAAGGTTTTAATTACAAGAAAATATCTTAAATTTTCGGTGCGTTTGCTTTTCAGCTATTTTCTCAGTAAATTGACTAGTTATTAAAAAAGTGGGGGACATGCCTGGGGATTTTAAACATGTCAAAAACCTTACCAACTTTCAGCCCCAACAGGTAATCGTATGATTCAGAGCTGTGGCGCAAACTTTTTGGAAAAAATTGTAATATTTTTGAAAGGACCTTTCTTTAGGCGCTTATACTGGAAACAAAATCATAGGTTAATTTTCAATGCATGGCATACATTTAGGAAAGATATTGTTCTACCTAATGCAAAAGACCGCTTGTGATTTGAATTTGTAAACGCTGAGCTATGGCTTTTCAAAAAAAACACCTAAAAACGCAATTACCCCCTTAAACGTCAAAAAAGTTTGATCAACTGATAGAAACTTCAGTTTGAATACTTCCGTTTTGGCTAAAAAAGCCTTTGGCACTGCTGTTTTCCGTTTGCACAATCACCAATCCCTGCTCAGTGCTCCCATTATCCGACATTTTTTCCTCAAAAACGTGTCTAAAAACCAATGTCATTTTCTGAACCGAAAAAAACAAACGTCTTCAAACAAGCTCACCGGACGGCCGCCTCTTCATTTTGTAATTTTTCCAGCTCTGTTCGCAAACAATTGAAATCAAGCTCTTCCTGATATTTGTCCAGACTTTCGCTAAGCGTTCGATAATCGTCACATTCTTCCTCCAACACTTTCAGCTGAGAGTCCAGACAGTCCAATAACTTATCAGTACATTCCTGAAAAAAAGAAAACATATATAAACAACAAAACAGCGCACAGGCTTTATAATTTTCTATATATATATATATATATATATATATATATATATATATATATATATATATATATATATATATATATATATATATATATATATATATATATATATATATATACTTAAAAAACAATTAGTTCAGCTTTGTTATGATGCGTTGGAACACTCAAGGACAAAATTGAACGCTTCAATACATGTACTGACAAAATAAAAAGCACATGTATTGAAAGCAAGCTGGAATTTTCATCAGTTGGGCACACTTAGTTTTGGCTTCCAAAATTTAAACATGGAAAGGAATTCCCATACAGGCGAATATCGCTAGGGACATTATCGTTTTTCTAAAAATATTTCCTACTGACATTTTACACAAATTTTTTCCCTAAAATAAAAAAAACTAAGGACAACTTTATGACTAGGCCATATGAAGATGATAAGCGACTGAAAACCAAAATAACCAACCTGACAAAGTGGATGATCAATTGGCGTTTCGTCTGCACAGATCATATCAAACAGATTTCCGGTCATAACGGTGACACGACCCAGGTTGGACATGGACGGAGGACCACCTACAAACAAAAAATTATTATTTTTATTTTTTTAAATTTATATTAATATATATATTTACAAGTTTAGTGCGCAGGGTACGTCAGGGTCCAGGTATAATCAGAAAGCAAATACGCGGATCACCAAAAACACAAAAATTCGAATAAGTTTCTGATGAACAAATATCTGGACATTAAGTCCGAAGTATATAATTCAATTCCGTTGTGTTCATAAAATGCTAAGTTAAAAATTTGAAAATAAAAACCCCTGACTGGAATCGAACCAGCGACCAGAGGGGTCAAACGCCACGATGCTAACCACTACACCACGGGGATTACGACAATGGTAAGTTAAAATCAGTTCAAGTTATTTTGTTTACTTTATTTAACACTATGGATTGGTTCCTCAAGTTATTTTGTTTACTTTATTTAACACTATGGATTGGTTCCAAAAATTAATTTTATTTCCATAAAAAGAATTAAGCTTAGGAGGTAAACGAAAAATGATAAGTGGGTTATGAGCTTTCGGTATATTTGAAACTGGGTTTGGTACATTAAAAACTGGATTATTATGTTTATCATTATGCTTAGGATAGTTTATATCCTATTAATTATATCCTATTAATTATAATAAATTATAATTAATTTTTAATTCATATCATACTGCGAAAAATAAGTCTATATCCATAAAGCCGGAAACAGAGTTTAACAAAAAAACCTTAGCTTGCTCTCAAAATTTTCTCAACACATATTCAACATCATACGTGGGGCAGCTCCCTGCATATTTTCCAGCCGCCTCACTGATTAGGAGAAGGCTCACGAAGCCTAAGACGACTGCTGTACCCAAAGTAGCCAAAAAATTCGGCTCCACACTCTTTCCCAAAAAAATCTTTCACCTAATCACCTGGACTATGAATCACCGAAAAATCATTAGCGTCAGCGGCAGTGCCCGTGGTGGAACCAGACGGGACGGCGTCACCACTCTCGATGGATCCTAGGGTGTCCACGGAATGCCGCTTGATGATTGGACCTGCCGCTGCCGCTTTCTCCATATGCCGCCATTCGGGATACTGATCAATCAGCGTGGAGTCTAGCACAATAGGCTCATGGCAGCTGGTACAAATCATACTGTTTAAATCTAAACATATATATACAAGCATAACATTTTTTCGCTTGGAAAGTGCTAAAAAAAATCAGCACGTGCTAAAACCTATAAAAATGAGTCTTTGCGTTGAAAAATGTGCTTTTGTGAAAAAAAATGTGAAAAAAAATTTCCGCCCCGGCCGAATCTGCACCGCTCTGATTAGACTGAAAAACTCAAAATTGACACAAAAATTAAGTGTAGAGACGGCAGACGGAGCCTTATCTTTGGGGAATAAATTTCGTTCCGAAGGCGTGTTGCTTTTTTAGAGTAAAAAACGTAAAAGCCAACGCAAACTCACATGTGCAAACTGCATACAAAGCATACATGTAACAGCACTAAAATTTTGGGTACCTCTCCCCCCCTTGGTGGGACCTCCCCTATCCCCTGCGTCAACTCATTTATGACCCCTCTCCCCTCAAAAATGACACAATTTTTACCTTTCTGACCCAAAAATACCGATTTTGACAATTATTGGCGAAAATTTTGGTAAAAACGCTTAAATTTTACAAAAAATGCCGATTTTTTCAAGTTTGGCCAATATTTTACTCCCGCTGGGACCCTCTCCCCTCTTTTCCATCTGGCTGGTCCCTCCATCCCTCCCACGAGACCGAATTTTTGGAAGGGAGGGGCGGGGTCTTCCCCCCCCCCTACCCCCCCCCCACCCCCCCAACTACATGTATGACAAAGAAAGGTCCTAGGTAAAAACTAAGCATAGCCCAAACTGATTCTGACAAAAACCCTGGAGAGCCTAAACCGTAACCTACGCCTAAATTGAGTAATTTTGAAAACGCACACACTCACATGTTTCTAGCCTTGCAGGAAGGACGTAGCTATAGTTACAGGTTTTTTTTTTTTTTACCGCCTCTCACAGCCACTGCATTCTTGCTGTAGAATTCAGGCTGTCCTCGCCAGCTCAAGGTACGAGCCCGCGAGGGAACACCAGATGCATACTCAAACAAAAGTAAATAAACAAACATGTGAATGTGAGGGATGTGCGAGTATGCACCTGGTGTCCGAGAGATAAACGCAGTGGGGCGTAAAGCCGCTCTAGCAGCAGTACGGGCCAGCTGCCCTTCCTGCGAGATACCCCTGGGGCTCCAGTAGGAGGTGTAAAGTTTGTGTTAAGGTGTAGTGAGTCGTTGTGTAGTTAATGGTGCGGCCGATTGTTTTTACTTTGATGCTACATAAAGCAGCATCGTGTGTGTATCTCGCAGGTTAGGCATCCCACCGCAATGGCTAAATAAATCTAGTCCGGCCCTCATTGTGCGCTATTGTTTTGTGTCAGACATACACAATATATGAAAAGCAATATATGCCACTAGTCCAGTTGATGTTACACACAGGACACTGCCACAGACTATAACAAGCCCGCACCCATTAGCAAAGTATGTCAATCACCATGCATTATTTATATAGCTCTCATGCAAACAGGCAACTAGAAAGCAGGCCCCACGTTATGTCTATTTTGTAAATCTTATTACACAGTTTCAAAAGTCTGATACATACAATTACAGGTCCGGCACAATTATCGCCAATCAAAAAACCAAAGTAGCTTACTTTATTTTCTGGTAAAGTTACCAAACACTGATGCTTCATGCCTGTAGTGCCATGTCCAATTACCTGTGTCACGAATATCGCTAGTCGCGACGTCGTTCCGCTTTGCCTAAAACTAGCAAGCCAAAGCGAAAAACCAGCAAAAAACCATGCAAAGGTGAAAAAGTGCAATAATAGGTACATGCAACATTATACCCTACACCACATACTAGAGGGAGGGGAGTGATAATTAAGGGCAAATGGCCATGCTACTGTGCGAAATTTAAATTATATATATACTGCATATTGTATAAAAAAGCAAAAGACACTCACCCACCACGGAAACTGAAATAAAAGCGAAATAACAAGCTCCTAGAACACGTGTTATTGTGCCCCTATGCTGGCCTTCTGCTTACTCTTGGGCCGTATGCAAGACAGGGTTCAGTGCAAGCATGCAATTTCAGGCGAGGGTGAGTTTTGGTTAAGTGCAAGCACCATATCACCAGCAGTATATCATACATGAGTACAAAATAGAAATAAAAAACTAAAAATAAAAAAAATAAAAAAATAAGAGCCCTGTAGCTACGGCACAAGAGCGTAACAGGGGGACCAATGAGCATAATTTTTATGGGACTTATATATGTAATGCTCACGTCTGGTAGGCACCAGCTGCCCCCCATAGTTACAGGTACAGCAAGCTTAATTTTCACAATTCTAACACTAAGCCTAAGCCAAAACTAAGCTTGATATCAACTCTGGGACTAAACTTTGGCTGGAATTCACAACCTAACACTAACACTAAAAAATCCCTTAAAAGCTAGTGAAACACTTAAATTTCAGCCTGAAACACTTAAAATGTTAGTGTTTCGAGGCCTATTTTAAGTGTTTCACTAACTTTTAAGAGAAAAGTTAGTGTTAGTGTTAGGTTGTGAATTCCAGCCTTTAGCCCATATCTAAACTTGAACCAATATTTAAGTGTTTTTGAAAACCTCCACGCACACTAACATGTGTTGAGCTTTCTGGAAAGCAAAATGCTGGAAGGAGAGCTCAAATTGACGACGAATTATGATTAAGCCAGCAGACAGCACATACATTTTTACAATAAAACTTATTCAATAGTTTGTTTTCTGGTAATTAAAGTCCAGCAAGGGTTTTTTATACCTTCACTGTCTAGAACTGACCTATTTTCAATTTTGTTGATTGCAAATTATTGGAAATAAAATTCTTGTTAGCTAACAGTTAGCTATAGATTGCGGCGAAGTCGATGCAATTGGAGGTTTTTTTGTTTGATGAGCACGTTCGGCGGTAAATTACGAGGTGTCTACGACTTTGCGTCAGTTGATCGCTTTGATGGAGAGAATTTACAGTCCAAGTACTTTTTTCTGTCTCACTGTCATCAAGGTAAGAGGATAGGCATTTTTTCGAGTATTTACGTATAGGCACGTTTAACGTTGAATTGAAGCTATAGCTATAGCTTCAATTCAGCGTTAAACCTGCCTTTTCGTTAATACTGTGCCTATATACGTGATAGCTATCATTCCGTAGCTATAGCAGGCGGGGAAAAAACCCGCATTTTCATATTTCGTCATGTAGCTCATAGACTAAACGTTTTCACGGGAAACCAAAAAAATCTGTCGTAGGCCTTACCTTGCTCTAAATGCTGGCACCGGTTTCATTTCGCTATCTCTTACCATTTTTTGGCGGGAAGCCAAAAACTTGCCGGGGAAAAAAACCCACCCCATAAATCACCCGAAAAGTGTGTTAGCGGTAGTTTTTCAACGCTATGGCACGTATTAGGAGTATGTAGTAGAGGCCCCTGATGCCAAAACTATGCGCAGATTTGCTATGGGGCCTCAGGTAGACAAGTTTGAAAACTGCCCTTCGCAGCCCATTAAAAAATAGGGGTTCTTGAAGCAAAAATGCATCCCCCAAGGTGCTCTACTCAAAAAATAGGTCCACTATTCCCCCCCCCCAACTGCATTTAACCCCTTAATTTCGCCTGAAAACGTTGAAAACAACTAAAAATTGCTATTACGCTTCAAATACATGCAAAATCTGCACTTTGTGCCTACTTTTTACGCCATCGACCCTCCACGGAGGGTACCGTAAGTGGGTGTGACTGGTCGTGACGGGCATAGTTTAATTTTATTCGATTATTTGGCGTTTAAACAAGAGAAATTAACAGGTGATAATTAAAAACATACAAAAAACTGGCAATAGTACCAGATAATACTACTTTCCGCTCCAAAGGGACCTCAAAATGACAAAGTCCGACTATTAGGCCCGTATTCCAGAAATCGATCAAGAAAGTGTCAGTATGCGCATGTGTTTTAACAATAAACGTCTTTTTGCACTACCATGAGTCTTGTGGAGTAGCTACAAGGTTTTTCGACATCACCAGACCATTTTCAAAAAGTGGGTTTTTCCCCCACATGGGTTTTTTTTACCCCGTCTAATTTCGGTCATGCCCCCCCTCGTACGAAAGATGGAGGGACCTGCCACTGCGGTCATGAATAGAGGAAGGGTAGTCCTCTGTAAAAGTGTTTTTACATTTGAGCTCGCATCTTTTAGTGTTGAGAAATGAGACTCCAAAATGCACCTCCCTTGGAGCCATGTCGGGTCAAAAATGGGGGGTCAAAATTTTTGACTCATAAAAAGTACCAACGAGACCCCGTATGGATACCGCTTATATACGTTTGCCTACAGGGACTGTACTATACGCTGGCAAATTTTTAGACCTGTACCATATACCCGAGTTCCGGAACTGGGGTGGGTTTTCCCCCCAAAAAATGGGGTGGGGTTTTTTTCCCCGCCTGCTATACAATTTTTTGGAGTGGACAAGTGCATTTCTGGGGATAGTGAGCCCCTGGCATATTTTTAGGCAAAATTTTATGGGGGGGGGGGGCGTCGGCCAAAATGGGGGGGGGGTCGCACCAATTTCACGATAAAACACTATTTTTACACAAAAAATAGTTATTATATATGCGTTGAATGGTACGCTTTCATACGTTATTCTAGCTATGCTAATACTAAATTTAGCAAAAAAGGACCCAAAACCCGACGAACACGACTTCGCGACAGCTAAAAAGTCGCAAAAAGCGTCCTTCCGGAAAAAACTTTCGGCTATTGGGGGGGGGGCACCCCATCTGAAATGGGGGGGCTCAAAATGGGGGGGGGGGTTCCGGACCAGGGGCGGTTCCAGGATTTCGAAAAGGGGGGTGCAGCTTCGAAATTTTTTTACTTCTACCTGCGATTTTGAATTGCTTAGGTTACGGTATCAGTTTGAGTATATATATACACCGCTGCTTTAACAACACCCAGAAAAAACAAAACGCCTCACAAATGTGTTTGTGAGAACCAAAACAAGAATACGCCAAACAAGAATGTGTTTGAATGTTTTTAACATGTTTTTGCACTTT
Source organism: Trissonchulus sp. WLG1_4 (assembly GCA_030248245.1). Classification (NCBI taxonomy): domain Eukaryota; kingdom Metazoa; phylum Nematoda; class Enoplea; order Enoplida; family Ironidae; genus Trissonchulus; species Trissonchulus sp. WLG1_4. Next base: position 31,858 of record JASANF010013812.1, read on the forward strand.
CGATTAACACGCTTTTAACATATTTTAGCATGTTATTAACATAGTTTTAACATCTTTTAACATGTTTTTTGAATAGTGTTAAAAACATGTTAAAAAGTTTTAACATCAATTTAACACGTTTTTCGCATTAAATTTGCACAAATTAAACATATTTTTAAAATGTGTTAAGAACATGTTAAATTTATGCTAAAACTTTTACCATAGATTTAACATCTTTTTCGTATCTTTTTAGAATATGCGAAAAAGATGCAAAAAACATGTTAAAATCATGCTAAACTTTTTAGCATACTTTTAGCATGTTTTTAACATATGTTAATATCATCTTAATTTTGAGTGTTAATAATCATCTTAATTTTCCCTTAAAAGCCCCCCCCCCCCCAGCCGCCCCACTAAAAATATGCCAGGTCCCACCGACCTCTGTCAATTTCAAGATCATGGGACCTTAGTCTGAAACGGGATAAACATTTTAGTTGGTTTTTGTTTAGGCCAAAATTGAAATATAACTTGAGACCAAACAGTGGTTGAAATTTTGCGTATAAGTCAAGACTGGGTAAACCTAGTATTCTGGGTTTCCACTCAATAACTGGGAAGCGGTCAATTAATTTTTTACGAAATGAATTTAAAATAATATTTGTGTTTTTTTGTTTGGTACTTCTTGATTTATCCAGTAGTCATTAAAGTGAAAGAGCTCCAAAATTTGAACCAAGGAGGTGACCCAGGTATGGGCGTCATGCTTCATAGTAGCTATACAGCACAAAGAATAGTAGGCTTGTTTGATAATTGAGTTTTCTGGTTTTCAGGTTGAGTTGGTTATGTAGTCATAATGTAGATATCTCTCCTGCCGGGTAACCGGGAGTTTTTATTTTGATTTTAGCTTTTAGGAGATGTTTTACAGAAATTCCGTTCACAAGAACTTATTTAAAGTTTTACTGAATTTCACTAAACACTCGTATCATTTCACCGCAATTCAGAGAAAATTAGTTTTAGCGCGTGGACATGTTTTTCGTATAAAGTGTCTAATTTTCGTAAATTCGTAATCAGGGTAATGTTATCTAAGATCCATATGACCATATGATATTATGATTCTCTGTAAAATTTATCCGAAACTAAACTAAAGGTTTGCAAATTATCTTTGAGTGAAATGGTTAGAAAAAAATTATCTATTATGTATGTTTATATATTGAGTATAATTATACGTAAGTTTTCACATTATATAAGTGTGCCTATAAGTGTGTATATAAGTGTGCCTGTCGATTTGCGACATATATACTGCACGATGACATTAAAGTTTAATTAAAAAAACGCGTTTAGTATTGATCTTTAATCTGTTTACATTTTAGATCATATGGTTGGTCTGGCCACTGACTCGTTCCGTAACGTTCTAGCAGAAAGGTAGTTTAATTAAAGTAGACTGTAATTACAATCAGGGTCTTTATTTTACGTATAAATAGTTTGCCATATCGTTAAACATGAGACTAGAATGTACAGAGTTTAGATGTTTGTTAACTGAGGCCTTAGGCCTTCCCAGCATAAAATAGATCGCTTGTAGCCGCCCCACAAAAAACCACATCTGCGTGGAGTCGTATATACGTACCACTTTCGTAACGCGTTCTACTTTTTACTTTTTACTTTTGCGATCTAGCCAAACAGAACGCTTTAACAGAAGCTCCGCCCTATTGAGCTTCATTTTCATTGGTTAGATTTGCTTTTTAACATACAAGTGCGCCAAAGCCAGCCAGTTGAATGCCATCTTCCTTAAGTAAAAAGTAAGCCTGTGTGTACACTTTGGCAAAACTAAAAAGTACAAAGTACGTCTGTGTGAACCGGGCCTAATATGCGTATATACTTTACCATTACATTTGTAATATATATTGTACAATTTACCATATTTTTAGTGATCTCAGGCTGTATTGCTCAAGTGTAACCAAGATTTTGTTGCTGGCTGACTCTCGCTACAAATCTTTGAACCCATATGTGGTATTGTAATATTCTGTCTTTTGAGCCGTCTAACGTCGCCTGTAGTAAAAAATTCAGCACTTTTTGCAGCATTTTTTCAGCAAATTCAGCACAGCAATTTTCTCAACCACGACCGTAGTGAAACGTAAACAACTTTTAAATTTAAATTCTACTAAATTACACTGAATTCTTTCAAAAGTCTGTCATACTAACTAATTATAGTAATTATATATAACTTAACAACACAAACTGTTTGTAAAATTTCTTTTTATTTGCATAAAAGGAATGTAGCTTAGTAGTTGAATGTATGAATGTATTATTATATTTGTCATTTTGTTTAGGATAGTAATATTATTTACTTTAAAATCCATTGTACATGTATGAAGGGGGATGGGTGTACACACACACCCCAGTCGAGGACCGGAGGGGACGGTCCCGAAAATTTGGGCGAAATTTAGTAAAAATGACATTTTTTGGGTAAATTTTTACACAATGTTGCAAAATTTATGGCATTTTTTGTCGAATAGGGAGGCAAATGTTCCAAAATTTGAGCGGAGAGTCTCCTCCAAAATTTTGACCCCGTTACATGTATGATTAGCTCCAGTTAGTAGTGTAATGTGACCTGCTTTAAAATATTAAAATATTTTATTAATTTTTACCATTATTAGTTTTCTAAATCTGATCTTACACTTTATTCTAGGTTTCTCTGGAAATTCTCCAGCCGCATCTCTTTGAATATCATGATGGAGAACTGGTAAGTTTTGAAAAGTTATTGAATTATGTATTGTTTATTGTTTATTTATTTATTTTGTTTGTTTATCTGAGTCGTGTGTGCTTATTTTCAGAGTTGCTATCTGACGGTGACATTGCTGCCGGCGCAGCATTGTCTTGGCTCAGTTATGTAAGTTTTTTTTCATGTGTGCTTATAAACCACCACATTGAAATTTTTGAAATATTAAGAATATTAGTGTATCTGATGTGTACAGTAATTGAGCATGTAATATTATTCTCGTATTCAGCATTAATTAAATTTCTCAAAAATCTATATCGGTACCATTTGAAAGTATATGCAAAAACCTCAACCTTCCGCTTTAATATCCGCCAAACACTACTATGATTGGGTTTGCTGCAGTTCTGGAAACTCAAACAAGCCAGCGACTGCAGTTGTGTTTTTTTTGTAAATTTATGTTTTAGGTTTCTTTTCGAGGGGGTGGAAGGAAGTATACTTTATACTGGAGATATACGACTAGATGTTGCTAAGCTGAAGACGTATCGTTCTGTTTTGAGGTACATATTGTTTTTGCCTTTGAAAGCTTTTAAAGTCAAATTGTCTGTATGTGTTGATCAAGGTTTTGTTTGCTGACAGGGATTTCCTCAAACAAAAAACGTATGTACGTAAAAACAGTAGAATTAATTTTAATAATATTTATTTACTATTTGTTATGTATTGTTGTTTTTTTTATTTTAAATATTCAAGTAATAAAAAATATTTAAATAAAATTTAAATACAACTTGAAATTTTTTTAAAATGAAGTTTTAAAAAATATATTCCAGCCCAGGCTCATTGGACTCGATCCACATCGACACGACCTTTCTGACGGACTCCGTGCGCTGGCTGCCGAGCAGACAGGAAGTCGCTGACGTTCTGCTGAAACTGTCACGGGCCTGGCTGGCCAAATCGCCTGCTCACAAAATATTGCTCAATACCTGCTCTCGTTACGGCCATGAGTATCTGATTGAAACCCTGGCTCAGAGATTGCAGTTGAAGGTGAGAATATTGTGAGTGTGGGCAGTGTTTTTTTGCGTCAAAAAGTGCGAAACGCCGCACTTTTTTTCTGAAATTTCGCACTTTTTTTTGGCTGAGGCTGAAAAATGTCATAGCTGATTTGGCCAAAAAGTGCCGAAAATAGCAATTTCGCCGCGAAAAGTTTGAACAATTTTCCAAAATTGCGTCAAAACCATCAAATTTGTAAAATTTTCTGATGTGTCTAACGTTTCCAGCTTGATCTAAACAGCTACAACTGGTTTCAATGACAGTTTATAACCTATTATGATAAGATTATGATTAAAAAAATCGGGTCGAAGCATGCCACACCCAGCAACAGCAAGTTTCTTAAAAGCATCAATTAATGCCAATAGGTATATATTTAGATGATTGCCGCGCCAGTATCAAAGTTTGGAATAGGAGAATTCTACTATATATATCTGCTGAAATTAGCTGCGTGTTTACAGTGTTAATAGTTCAGTTCCTGCCAACCTAATTTGGCGTAATGATGCCGTCTCCAGGGGAACTGAGGTAAGTCTCACAACACCAGATACTTGGATTCTGGGGGTGCCGCCCCCAGACCCCTGCAACTACTGGAGTTCCCGTTTTGTACTTTTTCAAGCAAAATTGCATCCTTGTAGTGTTTTTCAGCCTACTAAAATTCAAAACTCTGCTTAGCTTCTCAGCAAGAAACCGACATTGACGTGATCAACAAAATACCGACATTGACGTGATATGTAAGTCCCAATTGGATACCGCACTGTGAAGCGTATCGAATAAAACAAAAATTTCTATATGCTGAGACGCCACGGCCAGGTCCACAGTTATTTAAAGTCCAAATCCCCGACTCTCAGAAACCAGAATTTATAAGTTAAGCTCAGCTTTCGCACACTTTTAAATGGGCAAATGGCGTACACAGCGAAGGGTAGATGGGCGGAATTGCCCCCCCCCCCCCTCCCGAAATTTTTTCCAAGTGAATTTTTACACAAGGGTTCTCCCTTTTGCTTTTATAGTCTAGTCGAAAAAATTTTCCGATACGTTTCCAATTGCTCAAATTTGGTCTGAAAATCAAAAAAATTTTCCCAATTTTTTTCCTGGGGGCTGCCGCCTCCAGACCCCTGCAACTTCTGGCAACGTGGTCTTCCATTTTCAATTCACATTTTTATGTTAATATTGAAAATAGTGCATTTTAACCCATTACAAAAAATCAAAATGCCATCCCCCCGAAATTTCTTTCGAGGTAAGCCACTGCTTAATGGTAGAAATGAAAATTTTTTCAGAAAAATTTTTTAAACCCCAAAATCGTAATTGAGGACGGCCAATGCCATAATAAAGTGATTTTCACCTAAAACTTGCGCTTAGATAGCATTATAACCGCCCTGCGCGCTTTTTTTCAAAATGACGCAAAAAAATTTGGGCATGTGCGTCAGACGACGCAAAATTTTTGACGAAAAAAAATAATGAGTGTGGGTGATGAAATTGAAGGGATTATAGGTGGCTGATAATATTATCTGTATGGTAAAATACAGTTGGTTTAGTTAGATTAGATTGTAGTGCTATAGTTTATTTAAAGTAGTTTGTAGTCTGTAGTTGGATAGTTTATTTAAAGTAGTTTGTAGTGGGATAGTTTATTTAAAGTAGTTTGTAGTGCGATAGTTGATTAATAAATAGCTAGTTGTTTGTTGGTTAGTAACACAGTTTGCAATGCGATAGTTTATTTGCAATTTCGTAAAATCTTGGACAATCCCTGCCCAGGTCTATTTGTCCGGCTCTAAGTATGAACTGAGCTTTCAGTTTAATAAGTTTTATTAATTAAATAATAAAGTTTAGCTTAATATTATGAAACTTTTTAGGTCCACGTGCCAAGTCACAAGTTCAGTGTCTTCAGCCAGGTGCCCCGTTTAGCCGACTGCGTGACCTGTACCCCCGCGAACTGCCGTATCCACGCCTGTGCTTTTTGGGTTGGTTTGCTTTTTTTGGCATGTTTTGTACGCCAGAACGAGTTTTGGTTGATGATGTGTCACAAGTGTATATACTTTAAATTATTACAATATTTGTAGCTAGCTACCGGTTGTGATCGAGTTGAAATTTGGCACAGTGAAAGTGAAAGTATAGGTTTAAGAGACGTCAAAGCGTTTCGATTTCGTATAATTTTGGCCTGTAGCACTGTTTGTAGCCACTCAATCATAGCTTATCAAAGGCATTATCAAAGGCCTAAAGCTAAAAATCAAAGAGCTTTGACGCCTAGATTTGTATATGTTGCCAGAATCAGTCTGTCATACCAAGAGCTTTCATTTCAAACTCTGTTGAGCTTCTGCCACGCTACGTCAAAGAGAAAATTGTCTACGTCAGTGACAAAGTATGATGTATGACAAGCTGTCTTTACGATTCACACGGTAGCAGTAAAATACTGCAAGATCATGTAAATAACGGTTTTTCGTACTCATTTTGATGCTCAAAAAATTGTACTGTAACAGTTTGTTTATGCGCAATGACTGAATCTCATTATGTTATTTTATTTTTATCCTGCTTAACCTGTAAAAAAACCTTTTAGGATTCGGAAAATGAGCCCGACTCTTGCAGTTTCGATACCCCCGCTTCCTCCAGTTCAGTCAATTCCAAGGGGATGAAAGGACGCCGAAAACGCGGTAGTCGGTTTGGACTGACCACGGTCTGTCCGGATTGCAAACCTGGCGATCCTCTCTGGCTCACCATCAAGCCTTCTGTGCTTTACTTTCAGCTAAAAAATGCTTCTGGCGAGTTAGTGTAGTTTTTTTACTGTTTTTTAAAGTTTTTCATGAAGTATATAAATGTGTATTATTGCTTTATTTTTTAATAGAGATTAATGATTATGTAAATTGTATTGATTGATCTTCAATTTTTAGTCTGGATTATTTTCCAAAAAGGTCTATTTGTTTAATTATTATTTTTATAAACAGTGTGTAGATTTCATTTCAAGTTCTGTTTACTTTTTAAAATATGCATTAAAGTTCCCTTTGAGAACATATTATGTTATTTTTTATATTTTATGACACTGTTTTTAGCTGTGTGATGAAGAAGGAAAGTGAAAACTTTGTTCGACTGTGCTACAGCACCCATTCATCCAAGAGTGAAATTGCAGCCGTCTTGCGATATCTCAAGCCTAAACAAGCCTACCCTAATGTTGTGCCTATGGGAATGACTTATGCTCAAGTATGTCTATTGTGCAAGGTGTGTTGGAGTTCAAGGAAACTGACTGGTACCTGCTTTTAGGAACTTTGACCCCTCGCTATTGGTTACTGTTACGGCTCCTTCAACGTGATTTAACATTGATTTAGTTATATAGTTGTTTTGGCTTGATGTGGGCCAAAATCTCTGAATTTTTCACGTTAGTATTAGAGAACTATCGATCGGCCCGGTGGGCCCTAGTTGGCTTGATCAGTAATAAAGACTGCTAAGGACCACTGTAGCACACTACTTATTTACATACAACTGTAACCTTTTGCATTACAAACACAAAGCTGCCTCTTAAAGTAGCAGTGTTATTCCCCAGCTGTTGCTTTGATACAACATTTGATAGCGGGAGTTCTCGGACCTTACACTCTAGTTGTAGAATGAATCAATGAATAGCAGACGCCGAACGGAAAGCTAAAAAACTGAAACTTGTATCAATTTTGATGTAGGTGGGGTGCACTCCACCAAATAAATCAATAAACTTAAGTCTCAACTTAGGCGTTTACAAACAGCTTCAACTGTATTGTTGCAGCGCTCTTAAGTTAATTTATAAATTTAAGCCTGAGGCTTAGATACATAAGTATAGTCCACCCGCCGTTGGTTTTAGTTCCCGCTCACAGCACTTGCTTTTAAATACATTCATATTAACCTGAAGACAAAGCTCGCTAGTTGCCGTGAAGACCAGTTGCTCTACGGGGGTTTGTTTGTGACGTCCATTCTGTATGTATAACTTCATTTGATTGGCTCGAGGCTCAAGCTCCACCCCGCGGCCCGGTCAGCCCGGCCAGCCCGGTCGGTGGCGGGCCGCGGGCCGCAGTGCAGCCGGGCCGGGCCGGTCCCGGGCCGTCTGACTGAGCGTCGGCCCGGGGCCGGCCCGGCCTGGTCGGCCCGCGGCCCGCCACCGGCCCCGGCCGATCTCTAGTTAGTATTAGTAATATCAAGGGTACATAATAGGGATAGTATGGATTATAGACCCTATTATGTACTCTTAGTAATATTGCTTTTTGATTTCTAGGCCGTTGAAGCTTTAAATAACTGCTTAACTGTCAGCGATGTACAGTCTACTAAATACGATCTCAAACGAAAAGCGGAAGGTAATTTTTTTGTCAGTCCAGGTTCAGTCATATTATATACTTGCTTACAATTATTGTCTTAATATCTGACTTGACCATTTTTTCAGTCTCTGTCTCGTACTGTCATTCAACTTTTAAAATATTCGCAGCTGCATAATATGCTTAAATTTAGAATAAGTGAATAGGAATGATTTTTGGATATGCGTCTCATTCTAAAATAGGATATAGTAGAATATAATAATATATAGGTGAAGGTAAATATTGGTGAAACTATTTCAGCACTCCCCAAAGATTTGTCAGCCGAGCCGGCCCCCTGCAAATCGAAGATCGATCATCCTGCGACCCCCGAAACCATTGATCTCACTCAGTCTCAGTCCAGTAGCCCATCTGTAGTGGATCTGTGCAGTGAGGATGAACAGCCCTCCTGTATTGTGGGCAAACTAACGGTGTCCTATAGTAACTCCAGTAGTCCTAGTGGGACACTGAATGGGAGTCAAGCTGATAGCTCTACTGGTGCTATAACTACTAATCAAATGTCGGATGGCGGATGCGTGTCGCCGGATTTATTTGATTAGTTTTATCGATTGTATGCTTGTGTGTATAATGTGCATACATTTATAAGAAGGGGAGGGGCACGAAAATGAAAAACCGGGGGAGTCCCGAATCCCCGATCTCAAAATTGTGGCATTTTTTCCCGCAATTTAGGTTATTTTTGGTCTGGGAGGAGTCCCAGTCTTCGCTTAGTCTTGCTAAACGCAGTCTAAGGGAAACGTTCTAACCTATGTAATACATGTAGACTTTTTCGTTACGATGTTCTAAATTACTGAAATAGAACGTCTTAGACTGGTTTTAACGTAAGACTGCCTTTATGCATTCCACCCCTACTGTCTGCTGTTAGAACAGCGTAGGCAGCTGGGTGCGTCAAAGAATCACCCTTTTTCTATTCTAATTCGATTCTGATTCTCAAAGCAGCTTACGCTTTTCCATAAACAGACAACAGGCTGAAGTTTCACTGTTTTTATTGAGGGAGCTATTGTTTTTTATTTTATTGTTCAGTGCATTGGCTGTGATACATATTTTATTTTTTAGCCAAAGTCTTTGCAACATACATGTTACGCGGTCAAAATGTTGGGGGTCCTTTCCGGCCAAATTTTGGAGACCCTCTCTCCCCCCGGAGGATCGACCAAAAATACCTCAATTTCGCAATATTTTCCCAAACCATTTTTATTAAATTTTGCGCCAATTTTCCGGACCCTTCCCCCCCCCGCCCTCAATTTGAAGGGGCCCCCCACCCCTCCCTCATGTATGCAGTATGCTTTGCAATTATTATAATGATTGTGTATGGTATCATTTGGGTAGCTTGTAAAATAAGATCCGGATTATTTTTTTTGCTAATTTATGAGCGGTATCAGAATCAGTTATTATTGAGCGATAACCGAAATAACGAAAGATGTAAAAAAATTGTAATCTTGATTTTTTTAGTTTTCAAATTTTTAAATTCATAATATCTGAAAACCTTTAAATTTTCGTCGTTAATAACCACCAATTATGAGTCGTCAGATTTTACCCGCCGGTTCATCTGCAATCAAACTGGAAAATTTTTTTATTTGAAGGGTTTTTAATCTGTCAGCGAGCTAGAGACAAGGTTTTTAAAACAAATGCAGTTGTATTGGAAAAGACCCGTGGTTTTTATTCTGTAATGTTACACTTGAATTTTACGAGTGGATTTAAATATACGACTTGTATTAATTTAGGTATATTTTCAGCTGCATGATATAACATTGCCAGTAAATACCGTATTGCAGTGCCAAAATCTGTATTTATGAAGACTGCATGAATGTATTTGATATTTATTTTAACTAAATTTTAATGAAAAGTTGTAATAATTTAATAAAAGGATAACTTATTCAATGGATATCTAACGACTGTGATATTTAGACTTATATAGTTCATACTACGATTGTTTGAATCGGGTTTAGCAGCATCTATATACTTTGTATGCTAATGCTTGCTAGATTTCATGAATGAAGCTAGAACTTTTTTGATGTTGAGATGAATTATTTAGTTTCATTAAAGATCGGTAATCTAATAATGTGGGGAAAGGTCTAGCCTGTTCTGTAATGTT